>PVJO010000783.1:48663-207915 GCA_004026905.1 Hystrix cristata | reverse complement strand
ACACATGGCTGTGGAAGCCATATTCATGATGCCTAGGAGGCAGAGCTCACGTCAAACACCACATAGGGCTAGACCTATCAATCTGTAAGTGACAGGCAGCTCCCCAGCGTTCCACCCACATGCACAGAGCCCCAAGTTGGTTATGAGCATCTGTCTCCAGACCCAAAGACCCATGAGCCCTTCCACCTCTCTCAACAATATGGGCACCAAAGACACACAAGATAAACCCAAATCAATAGGGGAAGTAGACCTCCGCCAATGAGGATGAACCATTTGTGCAGAGTACCACAGAATAAAGGACATTCCTGCTTAGGCTGAGTGACCAGCAGGGAGTAGAGTGGTCCCAATGATTTTGCCCAATCTCCAACCAAGAACTACTGAAACCCTAGGCCAGCCCCACCTCCCACAGTCAAAAGCCAAAACCAGGATAAAACTTCAACATGTGAGTTGCTATTGTCTGAAAAAGGGGACATCACTTGACCTGCATGACGATATCACTCGAACTCCAAAATCCTCAGAGACGATGAGACTTTCACTAGAGGAGGAGCGGAAAAAAGGAGGGGACAATGGCCTGAGAAGAGGTACATGAGGCAGGGGAACCTGCTTACCTTGTAAAGCATCTACAATGCCCTGTAGCACCTGAACCAGCTCCTCGCCAAGCAAAGGAAAATAATTTTGGGGGAAGAACAGGGCCAGGTTGTCCTGCTGCAGGAGGTTGCCAAGGTGATCAGGCAAGCCCACCACTTTGTTGACCAGTGTTTCCTGCAACGGAGGGAAGCCAGGCTTCTTCTGTGGCCGACACTGTTCCTCCATCAAAGCTGCCATCCGGCCCTGGCTCAGAAAATTTGCCAGCAGCTGTGCCATCTTCATCAGACAGAAGCTGGGACTGAATAACAGCAGGAGTATTAGGTGGAATCCTTAAGCCCCCTCTATCCCTGGTACTTCCTTCTAGCTACAAGAAATTCCCACAGACTCTTATTAGACAGGTAGTCCCAACAACTTCGTTATCCTTTATGTCCTAACTCATAAACTGAAAGAAAAATATTTTGAATTTCACTCCTGAAAAACAATTTACTAGTGGGACAAGAGTGGCACTGGGACTTGCACAGCTGCCCCAGCTTACAAGCACACTGGATACAGCCAACTCTTGCCCACACATGCCAATTTTAATGCAGTGCTTGCTTTTAAACCACAGTAATCTCTAAAAATCCAGTTTCTCAAAGAAACTGTTCTTCCAAGGATTGTCATGCAATTTGATGTCTAATCCGGGATCTGCCTGGAGCTAGAAGTCCATGGCAGTCACATCGGCCCAGCTTCTCTTGAAAGCCTGAAATGTCCCAAGATGCCCCCAAGAGTTGGCCATGGCACTCAAGGAGCCTCACTGCAGGCCCTATCAGCTGGGGGAAGTGGAGGTTCCATGTGGAACTATTTGCTGCCTGCACCTGTGATACGCACCCTCTTCTTCCTTTCCTCTGACAAGGCAGTAGAGGAGAGAGGGCCTTCCTAAGAATTGCAGAGGGTAGGCACACCCACTCTTAGTGTTTAGCTGCGTGCAGGCTCTGTTCTCTCCCCTACACGGAGATTGTGAACTCTTGTTCACAATCACACTGGTCATTCTATACCTCCCACATCATAGACAAGTCCATGATCAGACCAGCCCTGCTCACCCAGCAGTGCCCTCAAGAGCCTCCATGAGCACTAGGAAGCCTTGGTCAGCAGGGCCCTTCAGGAAAAAGCTGTCCCAGAGCTCCTCCAACTGGCCATCAGGCGACAGCTCCAGCCAGCCTGGGCTCAGTTTGCTAACCAGACATCTGAGAAAGGCGGAGAAGTGGACAATCGCAAATTCCTCCTGTTCTTCGGGGAGGGCTGGATCCTCCGTTTCTCCCAGATACCGCTTCAGGAACTCCAGGGTGGAGAGAATGAGGCCACCGTCCTTGGAAGACGAGAGGGTGTGAATGGCTTCCTTCACGGTCAGTCGGACCGCAGAGAGTGCAGGGTCCATCCTGCGGACAGGCCTGAGGGTCACAGGAAAGCACGAGTGAGAAAGCCAAAAAGCCCAGTCAGTGCCTTGGGGTACAGGCGGCGAGGTCTTTCTCCAACCCTCTCAGAACCCCGCCCCGCCCCCCCTCCAGTCTTATTCGTTCCTCCCTCCTTTCAGGGTCGAACTCGAGTCCACTGCTATAGGTGCCCTCCAGGCAGGCAGGGCGTCTCCACACCGCCCAGGGGACACTTCCATCGTCCCAGCAGGTGTCCCGGGCCATCAGATAGCGGGGCCTGGCGCGGAGACATAATCTGCGGTGCGCGAGGCTGTCACAGGACCGCAGCCCCAAGCGCCTCTGAGAAGCCCGGGGGACTCCAGCCGCGAGCCGACATTCGTAAGCCCTCAAACAGCGCACGCAGGGCGCGACAAGCTGCCGCGAGATCCCACGGTGTCTGCTGAAGGCCCGCCCCGCCCCCGACCGCGACACGACACACTCCAACCCCAACCCTGCCCCGTCCACACCACGAGCTGCTGTAGCCGCCGCGAGGTTGCTCCTGAGTGCTGCCGATTCGCCGCCGCTGATTCGCTAAGGCGCCGCGGCTCCCAGTCCAGCTTGCTCAGCTCGGCCGGGAGGCCGCGAGTTCCAGTCTCCGAGTGCAGGCGGAACTCCTGAGAAATTTTCAAACCTCAGGGCCCGGGGCCACCGGCGCCCAGAGACGAATCTGCTAGGGCGCCAGAGGCTGCCGCATCTACGCCTGCGTGGAAAGGGATGGACGAGGCGGAGCTAATATGAGAGGGTTGAAGGGCTGATATGGGCGGGGCCTGACGGGCCCTGGGCTAGTGGGAGTGTGGTGCGATTGTTGCTGTTAGAAGGGTTTGAGGGATAGCGGGTAGGTTTTGCGCCTCAGGTGTGAGTGGGGTGTGTGGGTCGGAGGTCAGTGGGGGCGTGGTAGGAAGGTTGCAGTTGCCTGGGCTTGCGGGCGTGTGGCAGGTGGGATTTGGGCGGTAGCTGTGCGCTGGACCTGACCGTGGGGCCTCGCTTCCCCCGTGGCTACTGCTCAGGCCCAGCCCGTTACGTGCTCGTCCTGCTCCCAGGGCGCCCTCCACAAGGGGTCTGCACAACCTTCCCCGCCGTTAGAGCATGTGGCAAGCTCGCTCGGCTCCTCGAGGGCGAGGTCCCACTCAAGAGTCAGGAAAGGACGAACAAGGGTGTGCCGCGGAGCCAAACGCAGATGTTAACAACTGCAAGTGCGATGGGCGCAGGAAGTTGGAAGTACTGACCCCCCTTCGGAATGTATAAACTAGCGGAAACGGAACGTCAGGGATTGGTGCCTTAATCGCATGAGCGAGGCGTCCAGGGCTCGGTATCCCCTGGTGATATAGGGGAAAATGTAACTCAGCCTGTTAGATGTCAGATACGCCCGAGTTTGTGTTCCCTAAAATCGAGGAATGAATCTTAATGGACGGAAGTTAAGAGTAGGAAAATTTATTGGGGAATGGGAATAGCTCTGAGAGACAGGAGGGGACCTGAATGAGTTGTCGGTGAGCCTACTTCTCTGAGATTTATAGAGCAAAATCACGAGGTGGGTACGGCATAGGTCAAAACTACAGTTAACCAATAAGATTACAAGTATTAGAGTATTTCACTTTCCAGTGCTCCCTACTTGTTGACTAGCTATCAATCTCCCTTCCCCCTTTTTTCCCACTTTTAAATAAATTGTCCTCTAAATAAATTGTCTTCTCTTAATTAAAAAAAAAAACAACAAGTATTGGGGCTGGGGATTTAGCTCAGTGGTTAGAGCACTTGCCTCACAAGCACAAGGCCCTGAGTTTGATCCCTAGCAAAGAAAAAAAAAAGATAACAATTATAGCCACTTAGCTAATATTGATCCAATAGTAGCAAGGGCATATGAATGACATCATTAATTTTGGTCCACAATCTATAGCCTTAGTTTTTTGGGGGGAGAAGAGGGTGTTGGGGATCGAACTCAGGATTTTGTGCTTGCTAGGCAAGCAATCTACCGCTAAGCCAAATCCCTCAACCCCAGTTTTAGTTTTAGTTTTAGTTTTAGGGGGTGGGAGAGGATGCCCAACCTCTAATGAGATAATGGTTTATTTATATGGAAAATCCAAAATTTCCCTTAGGGAAGTCTGTAAATCTGGCCATTGTAATTTTAATCTTCTTTAGATGTGTCTCTAGCCATAAAAGGATTAGAGTTAGCCAGAGTTTTGGTGTTTTCATCTTTTACACTGATTCCCTTGAGGGCCCATCCTGTGTGACTGCCTATAATATTTTTAGCTAATTTAGCTGTCTAATACTGGGAGCCATGTCTGCCCCACTGAACAGTGGGTATAGACCATCTCACTGCGGTGGGAAGTTCTGTAGGCCGCCATGGACAGTGTGTGGGCTTCACCTTGAGGAGATGATCTGGAAAGGCTGGTGGGGGAGTGACTTTTCAACAGAAATGGATGTTGGAATACAGTTACTCATTCAGCAAATATCAAGTAAGCACCCTTACTTGGCAGCAAATACGGGATAAAGTCCCGGCTTAAGTATTGGGGATAAGTAGAGTAGGTCCACAGTGCTTCAGAAGGCCAATCAGGAGCAGAAGAGGAAAGGCGGGTGGGGTCTGGTGATGTGGCCCATGCCTGTAAACCCAGCACTGTGGGAGGCTTAGGGCAGGAGGTTGACAAATTCCAACACTGCCAGGGCAATTTAGCAATTTAGTGAGAACCTATCTCAAAATAAAAAATCTAAACAGGGGCCCAGATGAGCCTCAGTGGTCTGGGGTGCAGGCTTCAAAAAAAAAATCTAAACAGGGGCAGATGGACCCTGCGTGGAATGTAGCTCAGCGTGAAAGCTGTGGGTTCAATCCCCAGTACTGAAGAAATAGAAAAGGCAGACAGTGTGCTATTTTAAGTGAAGGGGCAGAATTGCTCAGAGCCCTATCTGGCAGATTTTTTTTTTCACTACTGGAGATGAACCCAAACCATACTAGGCAAGCACTCACCACTGAGCAGCATTGTTAGGGAAAAAAAGGAAGAAAAGAAACACAGGTATGCACTCAACAGGACAGGTTTATTTCAGAACAAACCTGAGAGGGACCACTCTGGCACTAGTGACCAGACCAATAATGGGTACGGGCTATGAGGTCTTTTATGGGAGGGTGCAGTTCAGTGATGATAGGGAGTTGTGGCTACCTGCCAAGGATGCTTGCCCAAGGATGAGATTTGGGAATGTGCAAAGAGTAGTGGTTATCAGTAGCAGGACTAAATAATGATATGAATTGATATCAATAGCAAGGCTTGTCACGTTTAGGGGGTTTACGCCACGCTGCTGCTCTGCTGCAACACACAACTACTGGGATTGTAAACGCTCTGCATTTGTAAGGAGTTAAAGAAGCAAAGTTTAAAAATAAAGAAGATGGGGTTGGGGATTTAGCTCAGTGGTAGAGCACTTGCCTAACAAGCTCAAGGCCCTGAGTTCGATCCCTAGCACCCACAAAAACACAAAACAACAACAAAAAAAGGAAGATGGTTTATTTGGAAAAGGGCAGGAAACAGCTACTCTGGAAGTCTAGGGGGCATCAGAAGCAAATACCTGTGGATTTTTGTCCTCAGCTTCTTTTAATTTAGGACTAGTGATTTCTCCCATCCCCATGTGGGCACCTGGACATTGTTGCCATCTAATTGACTCTCTGGCTGTCTTTGATCCTAACCTGGGTACCTCTGTCTACACTCTTTCTGGCCTTTTGATTCCTGCCCTTTGGTGATGGATAAGTGTGGGAACAGGGGAGAGCCTCACAGAAGGGCAGTTTAGAGTTAGAAATTAAGGAGACGCATGTTATTTGGTGCAGGTATAGTGATGTTAAAGTGAGAATACTGGGGCTGGGGATTTAGCTCAGTGATTAGAGTACTTGCCTCAAACACAAGGCCCTGAATTTGATCCCCAGCACCAAAAAAAATAAAATAAAATAAAATGAGAATACACATATAAGTATATATGTATAGGTGTGTGTGTCTTTTATATATAAAATAAGAGTCCTTACGTGGCTGCCCCCTTGTCTCCTTTGTATTTTATTGGGGGAGCGGGGAATCTGGTTACCCTGTGTTAGGATGACCCTCCCCAGATGCCAAAATGGCCATTGCTGGTTTCTCACAAAGCCCCTTCCCCCGTCTCTATGCCAGAATCTCCCGCTGAAACAATGACCCCTTCCCCCAACTTAGAGCCCTCAATTAGGTCCATGGCGCCAATTTACCTAGGGGCTTTACCCACCACCCAATCACCCCGTGCAGAAAGGACCAATCCTAAATGCACACTTTCAAGCCTCCAACGTCACAAAAGGGGGGAGCGGCTAAGGCATAAAAGGCCACTCTCACTCGAGTGATGGGGGGGAGCTGTAACACCTTAATAAAGCTTTCTCCCACGGCGAGCGTCGTCAGCCTTTTCCCTTCCCCCTCCCGCCGCATAAACCTAACACCCTGGGCTTTCATGTTTCTGGCTACATCCCTGTTCTGCCTGTCGACTCTTCCTGCTAAACTCTTGTGTTAATTGTGTTACCTGGCACTTTCCCAGGTCTGGTTTCTCTCTTTCTATGCCTTTGACGTTGTATTTGCTGGAGTCTAACTGCAGAGACAAAAGCTGCCTTTAGTAAGATTTCCTATTTCTTTAAGAAAGCTTAATGAGACCCTATTTTGCCTGCTGATGACCCACCCTGTCCGTCCCTAACAGGCTGATAATGATATGAGTCACTAGGTACAGCTGTGCTGGGAGGGGTGTTTAGCGGGGTCTCTGGTCAGGATGGCAGCAGCTGGATTCCTTCAGCCATCCCCAATCCAAGCAGAGCCCTGAATGTACCAAACACCTGGGGCAAGCAGAGATCAGCAGTGTATACCTGCAGGGGCTGCAGCTGGCAGTCAGGTGGGGCTGAGAGAGAGGAGATGGAGGGTAGGCCAGGCCAGAGGGAGAGAGGTGGGGGGTCCTGGCATGGACTGCAAAATTGCCTGAGTGGTGGTGACTTCCTGGAGCAGGAAGGAAGGGATGGGCCTCTGGATCCAGCCATCACTTCAGGTCTGCACTGGGTGCAGTCAGGAGTGCAGCCTATAGGGGGCACCTGAGGGTGCCTACGTGAAGACTAGTGGGAGGAGCAGCAGCAAGGGGAAGGCTGAGGCAGGTGCATGGATTGTGGCAGGGTGTGACCAGACACAGGATGGCACCTTCCTGGGACTCCATCCTGAGCTCCCCATCCACAGTGGGCTCAGGCTTCTCCAGTTCCCACAGCAGCTTCGCTCCTCCTTTATTACCACCTTTTCCAGGTGCCCAACATCCAGTAATTTCCCAGCAAAGCCTCATGGAAAATAAATTTCCCAAGCCTTTGCATAAGGAAAAGCATCTTTACTCTTTGCTCCTGATCTATGTACGCGAACTGGATGCACAATTTTAAGTGGAAATCATCCTCGCTCAGAAGGTTTAAGGTTTGCTTTTCTGTGTTTGGCACCTATATCACTGTGTGATCAGTGGTTCTCTGGAGACAGACTTGGTCCTTCCTTTCCAGTGGTTTTCTGATATTTGCCAAGGTGAGCCTTGAGGTCAGTGGTTTGGTCTCTGGCCTGGTATACTCTGAGCTCACACAGAATTGGAAACAATGGGTGCCCTTGTAGGGGACATTTTTGTGGATTACCTTATTATCATAAACTAGAGACTTCAAACAACAGAAAGTTATCCTGTCACAGCTGTGGAGGCTGCAAGTCTGAAATCAAAATGTCAGGCTCTCTTCAGAGGCTCAGGGAGGATCCTTTGTCTCCCAGTTTCTGGGCTTCAGATGTGTCTGTGGCCTCGATTCTTCTCTGCTGCTGTCTTCAAAAGGCTGTCATCTGGGCCCTCTGTCTTCTGTCTTACATGAGGACACTGACTACTGGACTCAGGGCCCACCAGAATATTCAGGATAACTTCATCTCAAGATCTGCAAAGACCTTTCCACATAAGGTCACATTCACAGCCCCCAGAGCCAGGACTTGCACATGACTTTTCAGGAGGTTCATTTGTTATGGCTTATATCTAAATGTCCCCCCCACACACACACCAATCCTCATGCACTCATAGGTGGAGCTTTTGGGACTGGATCAGGTAGAATGGATCATAGGCATGTGATCCTGGATTAGTCCATTGTGGTTTAGCATAGTTCTGGGCATGGATAATGAATTTACTGAGTAGAGAAGACCCACCCTGGGTATAGGTGGCAACAACCAATTTGTAGTTAGGATGGAATAAAAACTAGAAAGGGTGTTGGGGATTTAGCTCAAGTGGTAGAGCACTTGTCTAGCAAGCACAAGGCCCTGAGTTTGATCCCCAGCAACCCTCTCCCCGCAAAAAAAACTGGAAAGAAGAAGGAAGCTGCCTGTCACACTATGCACTGTTTCTCCTCTGCCATGACCCTCTGCCATGCTTCCCTGGCTTGGAACCAGCCAACTATGGACTGAAACTTCTATAAACTGTAAGCTAAAATAAACCTTTCCTCTAACTTTCACTGGGTACTTTGACCCAACAATTAAAAAGTAACTAAAATATCATTCAACCCACTACACAGCCTATATCCTAAATAAGTTAGGACCAGACAGATATGTTTCCCTGATTTATTACATGATGCACACCTGTGTTGAAATAGCATGTTACCCCATTACTATGTACAATTTTTATGTTTTTGTGTATCAGTTAAAAAATAAATTTAGTCCTGTATGTTGACTTTATGCCTATAGTCCCAGCTACTCAACAGGCTGAAGCAAGAGGATCAGTTAAGCCCAGGAGTTTGGGGCCCGCCTGGGCAAGACCCCCCTACCTTAGAAAAAAAACAAGCAAACAATCAGTAAATAAATACAATTTAAATTATCTAATCCTGGGGAAAAAAATGAGTCAAGTTGACTCTAACCATGTTTCAGTTCATTTTCCAAGGGAAGGAGACAGGGCCTCACAGAAGGTGGCTGTGCATGGTCAGGATGCTGGACACCAGGACAGTCCTGGCTCCAATGACTTCTGGGCCCCAGTCAGGTCCCCTGTCCCGCTTTGGCTTCTTAGTGGGAACATGAGTCCATACGCTCCTGTTAAAGCCATTAGCTCCTGTCTGCCTTTGAGCCAACCTCACAAGGCCTTGCAACCAGTAGAATGTTTTTCCAAAGAAACTGTTTGTGTTCCTTTTAAGCCTGTTTCCTTGGGAACCTCGGACTCAGGCTGGAAGGCAGATGCCTTTCATTAAGGTGGCAGGAAGTTCCTGATACCCAGCCAGGACTGAAGAAGGAAAACCACTCAACTGGAATGCTGTGAGGGATGAGGCCATCCATCACGTGAGGCCAACACCGCCTCCTACATCTGTCCAGACAGAGATGCTGGGGCCCCTTGTCTCTCAGCATGGGTTGCCATGGGAGGAGGACCCTGCCTTTCCTCCTTGTTTTTGTGCCTATATACCTACATGGGACCTCATTGCAGGAAGCCAGCCCAATAGGACAAAGAAAACCATTTTTCGAGAGGCTCCGTAGACTAGAAGAGCAGGTAAGTGTACCACACTGGGGCAGATGAAGGATGGGTGTTACAGACACAGAGATGCAAGTGTTGACACTCTGGACCTGATCGCACAGCTTGTGGTCCTTGCTCGCAGTTAACAGTGTTCCCACCTGCAGCTGGAAACCAGGGAAGGGCCTGCTGGCTCACACTCTGAAATCGAGCCTGGTGATGTGTGAATGTGGGGGACAGGGGACTCAAGGAGCCTCTCAGAGCCCAAGGAGCACAACTGGAGTGATTTTGGGGTCCAGTGGTGCTGGGCGACATCACTGGGTATAGAAGCTGTGGGGTCATAAATTCACCTGGAAACAGAGGGTGTGGACGGTCCTGAGACGCCTATGTGGGGTTGGTAGACTATTTCCAGATCCAAGCACTTCTACTGTGATTCTGGTAAGGTACCCATAGCTCATCCCATCGGCCCCTCCACACACAGGAGTGACCTTGAGGGCCACAGCAATGAATCAATTGGCTGCAGTCATCCAGAGCAGGGGTTGGAAGAAGACAGGAGCCTGAGCTGTAGGCTTGGAGTCCACACCCCACACTGTACTGCTGTGGGCCCAGGGGTCTGGCATCCCCTCTGTGATCTGCCTCATGGGATTGTTCATGGTAATGGACCTGCATCTCCTGGCATTGTAGCATGGATCAAATTGGTTGATCAATATTCATTCCCAGCCAGTTGTAATCCCAGCATTCTGGGAAGTTGAGGAAGGAGGATTGCAAATTTGAGCCCAACCTGGGCAATTTAGCAACTTGTCCACACCCTGTCTTGAAATATAAAAAAGGGCTGGATGGGGTTGGGGATTTGGGGGATTTAGCTTAGTTGTAAACTGCTTGCCTAGCAAATGCGGTGCTGAGTTCAATCCCCAGCACCAAAAATAAACAGGGCTGAATGAGGCCGGGCTTGGTGGTGCAGAAGAAGGATCACAGCAAGTTCAAGGCCAACCTGGGCTACATACTGTGTTCAAGACCAACCTGAACTACATAGCAAGACCTGTCTCAAAAAAACCTAAATAAAAATAAATAAATAAATAAATAAATAAATGCAGGACTGGCCACAAACCTTGCACACAGTAGGAACTTTCTGAAGGGTAAATAGGAGAGCCTTGTCACACTTCCTGCCAGTACCCATAATCGCTATGTCCTGGTTCGCTGGGGATTTAGCTTAGTGGTAGAGCGCTTGCCTAGCAAGCCCAAGGCCCTGAGTTTGATCCCCAGCACCCTGCACCCCAATTCACTGTGTCCTCTTCACAGTTTCGAAGATTCCAAGAGGTCACCCTGATGCACCTACAGGGCATTGCAAACAACTACAATGTGTCCTACAATGTTGACATCCGGTTCCAGAAGCTGACAGAAGAGAGCCAAGCTGTGGCTCTGGCAATCAACAGGTCACAGGCTGCCATGCAAGTGGACCTGACCCACCTAAAGACCTGGATGAAGAAAACCAAACGCCGAGGCCGGAAGGTGGATGTGAAGCTGCAAGCTTTGGACCTCGCCCTGAATGCAAAGAGCAGGCAGCAGGCTTGGGACAGGAAGGAACAGAAGGCACAGCAAGATGCCATCTCACACCTGGCCCTGGATTTGTCTACTCTTCAGGACTCACTGGCATACCTGGCACACCAGGTCCATAGCCAGAGCACCAGACTAGCTGCTCTTGAGGGACAGCTGCAGATGGCCAACCCTGGCACTGTGGCCTGGGGGCTGACCCTGGCCCCAAACCAGCCTGTGCAATCAGGTCTGAGCTCCCCAAAGCTGCAGCATGAAAGACAGGAGCTCATGCTTCCACCGGAACACAGGAATCCCCCCCAGGATTTCTCTGCCATTCTCCAGGGGACACGTCCCCCATCCCTAAGCAGCCATTGGGCATCAGCTGCAGCCCCAAGGGACCCTCCTCAACTGTCATGGCCTCCCCAGGGACCAGAAAAAAGTAAGTGTCACAGGCCTGTCCCCCAGCCCCCATCAGTTTCCAGGTTTCCCACTTACTTTTCCTAAGGCCATGATACTTCCACTGTCCTCACCATCCTTCTCTCAGAGGCCACAAGAAGGGGACACTGGCTTCGTATTCCATATACCCTCCACTAGAAGAAGGGATGGTCTCACCCTGTCATCATCAAGTGCCCACTTGAATACAGGTCCCCAGCAGGCCAAGTCATCCATATTCCCTACATGGCAGAAGGGCTTCTGTAGAGGTGATTGAGTTAGGACTTCGAGATGGCAAAGACCCTGAATTATCAGATGGGCCTAGTGTGGTTATGGGGCTCAAAGAAGGAGGCAGAAGGGTCAGAGCTGGAGGAGATGTAGGGGCAGAAGCACAAGCTGTAGGAATGCATTCTGAACACCAGCCAATGACCATGCACAGCTCTAGACAATGGAAAGGGCTAGATGAGGCAGCTTGTCCCATGAAACCTCCAGAAGAAACTAGCCCTGCCAACACCTTGATTTGAACTTGTAAGACATTTCGAATGTCACAAACAGAAAATAAACCTGGGCTGGGTGACTTTTGTTTATTTGTTTTGTTTTTGTTTTTGTTTTTGCAGTTTTGGGGATCCAACCCAGGTGTGATCTACCATAGAGCTAAATCCCCAGAGTTCTTTATTTTGAGACAGAGGTGTGTACTGCCATGCCCAGCACCAGGGATGTTTTAAATTATTAATTTCATTGCAGCTAGGTATGGAGGCACATGCTTGTAATCCAGCATTCTGGGAGGCTGAGGCAGGAGGATTGCAAGTTTGAGCCCAGCCTAGACAATTTAGCAAGACCCTGTCTCAAAATAAAAAATAAAAAGGCCTGGGGATGTAGCCCAATGCAAAAGCCCTTTGTTCTATCTCCAGTACAATCAATCAATCAATCAACCAATCAATAAATTCATGGCAACTCATTATAGCAGCCTAAGCAAACAGAGGTTCCTCTAGCAGCAAGGAGCATAGGCAGACAGCTCAGGCTCCCATGGGGCTCACCCACTCCCTTAGGAGCTGCCCTCATTCTCAGTCCCTGCTGGAATGGGGGTCATATTAGGAGGGTAAATGAGATGCTGCCAGGCATGCCCTCAAGAGTGCCAGCACAGAGCTACAGCTCCTGGAGGCATGGTAGCTGGAAACTTCAGGCCACCCCCCGCCGAGAACAAGGGGCATGCCTGCAGCACTGTTGCTCCTGGATGCTTTTGGACTGCCTCACAGAATTCCCTCTCTCTGTTTCTAGTTTGCAGCAGAGGCCCTGTGTTCATTTTCCCAAATGCCTCCACTGAAAATGCGGTCTTCCTCAGCCCTGGTTTCCGCAAGGCCCTACGAGCCCTGTCCTTCTGCAGCTGGATCCGCGTGACCTCTGGCCACCTGGGCACCCTCCTGTCCTATGCCACTCAAGAGAATGACAACAAGCTGGTGCTGCATGGTCGAGACTCCCTGGTCCCCGGCACCATGCACTTTGTGATTGGAGACCCAGCCTTCAGGGAACTGCCCCTGCAGCCGCTGCTGGACAGCCAGTGGCACCACATCTGTGTCATCTGGACGTCCATCCAAGGCAGGTACTGGCTGTACATAGACCGCAGGCTAGTGGCCACTGGCTCCCACTTCAGAGAGGGTTATGAGATCCCTCCTGGGGGGTCCCTTGTGCTGGGCCAGGAGCAAGACAGTGTGGGGGGTGGGTTTGACAGTGCTGAGACCTTTGTGGGGAGTATGTCTGGCTTGGCCATCTGGGACCGGGCTCTGGTGCCTAGAGAAATTGCAAACCTTGTCACTGGGAAAGAGCTCCCTGCAGGTGCCATCCTGACTCTAGCCAACACCACATTGGTAGGTGGAGTTGTGCAGAGGACCAACTGCCCCTGCCTGGAGCATTGTCCATGAGGCCATACCCTGCAGGCCAGTGAGAGGAGTGAGCCCCCCACCCTCCCCATTCACACTGTCCTCAGCTATGCATGCACACCTAGGAGGTAGGAGTGGTCAAGGAAATATCTTCAGTGAGAGAGGAGACCCCAGGCAAACTCAAGATCCACAGGCTGCGTCTTCTTGTTCTTGTATGCTGCAGCTTCAAAGTCCCTGGTCACTCATTCTGTGTAGCATGATATCATTTCACCTTGGTTTGCACCAGCCCAGCAGGAGTGCTAGATCCTAGCAAGGTCTCGCCTCTCAGTGTGCCCTTTTAGTAATAAAGGGCCAGCTAGTCAAGGCCGGTTCTTAGGGGATCCTCTCATCCCTTCCACCTGCAGAGATGGCTGTTTGTACCATCACTGCATTCTTTCAAGGTGATTAAGGAAGGCTTTCCTCTGGGTGACAGCTGTTCTAGCATATCTGGGGAAAAAGTTCTAAGAATCTGTTTCCTGGCCCTTAAAACTATAGCCCCATTTCATTCAGAGTCCTGGGGTTTCCCTCAAGGATGACTGGTCAGTCCTTTTCTGTTGTCCTGGGACGGCTGGTAAGGCTGCCAGAGCCATCATTAAGATAGACTGGCAATGAATTTAAACCAACTCATAAGGTATAATTTTCATATTATAAACTTTATCCCTTCTAAGTGTACCGTCCAAAGATTTGTAGTAAATATACTGAGTTGTGCAATCATCACCATAATCTAGTTTTTTTACTATTTCAGTTGCACTCTAATCACTGCCTATTAATGATCACTCCTGCCCCCAGCCCCCAGTAACCCCATCTGCTTTCTGCCTATGGATTGGTCTGTTCGAGGTATTTCATATAAATGGAATAAAGAGCATGTGGCTTCTGTGTCCAGCTTCTGTCTTTCAGCATCACATTTTCCAGGTTTATCTATGTTGTAGCTGGTGTCAGTACCGCACTCCTTTTTGTGAGTGAATAATATTCCATTGTAAGAGCAAATCACATTTTGTTTATCCATTCTTCACCTGATGGACATTTAGATTGTTTCCAGTTTTTGGTTATTGTGAATAAAGAAGCTGACTATTCTCATACAAGTCTTTGAGTGGACATAGACGTGTTCCATTTATCTTGGGCAGATGGCTAAGAGTGAATGAATCATATGATAAATTCATGTCTAGGCTTTCATAGACAGCTTTTTTTTTTTTTTGTGCCAGGGATTGAACTCAGGGTCTTGCACTTGCTAGGCAAGCTTTCTACCACTTGAGCTAAATCTCCAACCCCTCACAGACACTTCAAACTGTGTTTCCAAAGTTGCTGTGTCATTTTACATTCCTACTAGAAATACATGAAGGATTCCATTTTTCAACATCCTTTCTGAGCTTGGTATTGTGTCTTTTTTTTTTTTTTTGGTGTCAGGGATCAAACTCAGGGTCTTGTGCTTACTAGGCAAGCACTCTAACCACTGAGCTAAATCCCTAGCCCAGTATTGTGTCTTTTGATGATCTTGTTTTTGGAGAATTCCAAACTGAGGCAGGTAAAAAATGAAACGTGCATTAACACTGACTACAGGCATTTTTACTATAAGGTTCATGGTGATATAAATTGACCTTTATAATACTAGAGCTCCCCAAAGAAGACCTAAAGGCAAGATCACATGATCAGAATCAGTTGGTAGAAACAGGAGAAAAGGGTGATGTTGGGAAGAGGATGGAGAGGAGGACCCTGCTAAGGCTGGAAACATCTACTCCACACCCCACTATTTCATTTCATTTAATTTATTTTATTTATTTTCAGGGGTGCTGGGAATCAAACTCAGGACCTTGTGCTTGCTAGGCAAGCACTCTACCACTTGAGCTAAATCTCCAACCCCTCATTTTGTTTATTTTTTTGTGGTGCTGGGGATTAAGCCTGAGTCTTCACACTGAGCTACATCCTCAACCTGTTTTTTAATTTTGAGACAGTTTCACTAAGTGGCTAAATTGTATCAAACTCATGATTCCTCCTGCCTCAGCTTCCCTGAGTGCTGGGATTACAGGCGTGTACCACCATACCCAGTGTCACCCACCCATTTTAAAAGTCAGAAAGTAATCCAGGCATAGTGGGCACCTGAAATCCCAGCGCTCAGGAGGCTGAAGCAGCAGGAGCGTTGCAAGTTCAAGGCCAATTTGGGCTATGTAATAAGACCCTGTCTCAAATTAAAAAAAAAAAGGTCAGAAACTAGACTGGAGACTAGATTAGAGAAAACCCATGCCCAGAGCAAACTATGGGGGTTCTTCTTTTCTCCTCCACTCCAGCCCCAGGCATGGACAGTTTCAACTCTATGGACGGCTAAGCACCCCTTCACTCATAAGTAGGCAGTCAGCCAGGGGCATAGAACTGCCCCATTGCTCTGGTGGTGTCTTATATTAGTCCCTTGACTATCTTAGCAGCATCTTTCAGATGTCGGTGGACCAGTGCTTTGGGCCTTCAGCTCATATCAGCCTAGCTGGCCTCCTACAATACCACTTTTTTGTGAGTCAAAGTCAAGGATGAGTTTTAGAACTGGAAACCCTCGTGGGCACCATGTGAGGCGTGTTTGAATCACTGACTTCTGCTTCCCCAGGACCATGTAACTTCTTACAAGGCCCTCTTCCACTTTCTTTTAAGGCACTGTGGATTGAACCCTCTGCCTTTGCACTGAGCTACATCCTCAGCCATTTTTTATTTTTTATTTTAAGACAAGGTCTCACTGGGTTGCCCACACAGGACTCAAACTTGCTGTCCTCCTACCTCAGTCTTGCAAAATGCTGAGATTACAGGTGTGCACACTACACTCAGCTTTTTTTTTTTTGAGATGGATCCTTGCTAACGCTGCCCCAGAAATCCTAGACTCAAGTGATCCTGCTGCCTCAGCCTCCTAAGTAGCTAGGATGACAGGTGTGCCCCATTGCACCTGGCTGAGAGCATTCCTTGCCTCCTCTGGGTTTCTTTTTTTTTTTTTTTTGTGCTGGGGATCAAACTCAGGGCCTTGTGCAAGGCAAGCACTCTATCCTCTGATTTTTTTTTAGAATTCTTTTGCTCCATTTCATTTTGCATTTGAGAAAGGAGCCACGTGGCCTTTTTCTTTTGGAAAGACTGGTGATCTGATTAGTAAATACCTCCAGAGGGACAGCTGGGCCCCCAGCATAGTTGTCTTGAACAGGCAAGAGTTGAACATCTGATACTTTGATCTCAAAACTCTTGCTCTCAGATTGGGTTTGAGATAAAGGTAACAGTAGGCTCCCCAACCCTCCACAGGCCTGGAAAAGACAACAAGGAGTTGTTCCTACCTCTCCCAGCTTTCAGGTACTTATAATGCCCAGGGGCCACGATATCATGGTGGTCATACCAGTGTTTGGCAGGGTGTACCCATACTATAAAGCTTTAGGAGCTTGGCAGAGGCAGGCATTACTGTGGGCAGCTGCATTCAGGAAATTTCAAGGGTTGGGGGGAGGGCCTCCAGATGGGCAGATGCTAGAGCAAGGGTTTAGAGTTGTGGTAAATTAGCAGGGTCATGGAGCAGTACCCAGATGGCATAGGAGAAGCCCAGGGAGCAGTGGGGATTTGGGACAGGCAGATATGGGATGCCTGTCTAGTTTTGGAGCCAGGCAGCCTGAACATGTATCAGACATGAATCACCATCCTCACTTCAATCAGCAACAAAGTCATGTGTCCATTCTGAAGCATGAACCATATCCTCCTCTAATGCCACCTAATTCTTCCTTTAATTTGAGTCTGCTATGTTCCCTGGTTAAGGAAAACACAATGACTCTGAGTGGCCCTCAAGGGAAAGAGTCCTGGCAAGGAGCCATGGGCTGGTTTCTCTTTCTGCACCTGTCCACCCATGCCCATTCATCTTTAGACACAGACACTGTTCCTTAAAAGGACAAGTTGAAGCCAGGTGCAGTGGCACAAGCCCATAATACTCAGCACTCGGAGGGCAAGGCAAGATTGCAAGTTTGAGCCTAGCCTCGGCAACTTCAGCAATTTAGTGAGTCCTTGGTTCAAAATTTAAAAATACATACACACATATATACATAAGGGGCTGGGGATTTAGCTCAGTGGTTACAGTGCTTGCCTTGCAAGTACAAGGTCCTGAGTTCGATCCCCAGCACCAAAAAAAAAAAAAAAAATCAAGCATATATACATAAGACTGAGAAGTAACTCAGTGGTAGGGCACTTGCCTAGCATGTATAAGGTTGTTGGAGCCATCTTAGCACTGCACACAAAAAAAGAGGACTAGTTAGTTGAATCCCCTGGTCTGTTAGGAACTGCCTTTGGGAAATATGTTTCCACCCTGCTTGGCCACAGAAATCATCCATGCACCCAAGCATGACCCTTCGCCCCAAGGACTCTCTTCATGTTTCTTCCCACATGCCTTGCTATGTCCCATGCCACCTATACTACTTAGCTCTTCTGCCCACCGAGCACCTTCCCCCAAACCTTATTTATCCAGGAAGCTCTGTCTCAGCCTTAGGCACTTAGAGGAACTTGTAAAACCTTTTGACTTGGACAACTTTCAAACCTAAAAAAGGTTGCAAAATAAATAAATTGCACATATATGTGTGTGGGTGTTTGGAGATCTCTCTCTCTCTCTCTCTCTCTCTCTCTCTCTCTCTCTCTCTCTCTCTCTCCTAGAGTCATCAAAAGCTACATCAATCCTATGTGGTGCCTCTAAGGGGTGCCTCCCCAATCTCTCTCATACAGAGGATTGAATCCAGGACCTTTGCACTGTGCTACATCCCCACCTTCTTTGAGACAGAGTCTCACTGTAGTTCAGTTTGGCCTTGAACTCACGCTATAGCCCCACGCTGGCCTCAAACTCAAATCAATCCTCCTGGCTCAGCCTTCCCAATGCTGGGATTACAGGTGTGCACCATCACACCTGGCTCATCCCTAGCCTTTTCAAAATATGTTTTTATTTTGTGACAGGGTCTCACTAAATTGCCCAGGGTGAGCTTGGACTTGGATCCTCCTACCTCAATCTCCCTGTGTGTCTGTGGCTAGCTGTCTTCCTCCTTTGAGTATCTCTTTGTCCTTGAGGACACGGGTTAGGGAAGATGACTGCTTGGATTTGCGTTTATCTGACTTTCCCCTTAGGATGGCACTCAGAAAAGTATATTTGCAGAATGGCAGAGTGATGTTGGATCTTTCTTAGCCTGTGCACCAGGAAGGTCATGATGCCGGCTTGTCCCTCAATTCAGGTGGAGTCTGTCAGATTTCCAACAGCAAGTTTTCTTTTCCTTCATCATGAAAAATCCGCTTCAGAGGCTGAGGTGCAAGCAGCCCTGCCAACCATTCCTGTCGGATTAGCCTCTACTCGTCCTTATGCGACCCAAAGGCCAAGCTCATTTTTGCAATCGCGTGAGAACTAGGCCCCCCAAGACCGCCTCTGTCTCGATTCCCTAGGTTCCGCCAAAACCACAACTCCCAGGAGGCTCCGCGTGCACGGTCCTCGGCGGCTACGATCGCCGGTCACGTGAGCACCACCTCACGTCATGTGCCCGCCGGCGCGACGTCACGTGATCGCCGGCGCGGGTCACAAGAGCAGACTTGCGGGCGGTGGTCGGTTTCCGCGGATCCCGTCCGCCGCTGGCCATGGCCAACGTCTCCAAGAAAGTGTCGTGGTCCGGCCGCGACCGCGATGACGAGGAGGCGGCGCCACTGCTGCGGAGGACTGCGCGGCCAGTCGACGGGACGCCGCTCCTGAATGGGGCCGGGCCCGCCGCGCGCCAGGTGAGGCCACCGAGGGGCCCGGGCACGGGCGCGGGAGGCGTCCAGACACAGGCAGAGAACCCGGGCTTTGGGAGGGCAGTCTTCTGGGCCGGCGCCGCTGCGTGGCTCCCGGGGTTTGAGGGGGGCATGCGCCACGCCCTGCCCTGGACTGCCGCAACGCCCGTTCATTCCCTTGCGGTGTACTCGAGAATGTTTCAAAGTGGAGGCCGATGGCTTTCTGCTGTGTCTTTTAAAATTGTAACAAGCGCACCAGCAACTGTTCTGTGTTTTGAATCCCGGGGTATTTTAAAGTTGTTGGCAGAGTTACTCTTTCGGTTGCTCTTTCAGTGAGGTTATTGAACACCTCCATGCACCACCTTCCTCTGTGGGGATCAGTCTGACACTGAGAGCAATGGTAGCAATGACCAGTGTCCATACTCCGTTTTCTTTCTTACTTTTTTTTTTTTTTTTTTTGGTGCTGGGGATCGAACTCAAGGCCTTGTTTTTGCTTGCAAGCACTCTTAACTACCGAGCTAAATCCCCAGCCCCTTGTTTTCCTGTTTTAAAAGAAATCTGAAGTTCATAAAAGAAAAGTGGTTTTAAGTGCTGACAAATAAACTGTAAATCCTGACAAAGACTGAGTTTATCTCAGGAGGAGATGGGCATGGGATTTCCTGCTTTTCTTTGCAAATAGATACAAGAGTTGCCTGTTTTTTTTTTTTTTAAAGAATGTGTTGATTTCTTCCCTTAAATATTATTACAGCCTGTTGTTTGTTCGCAGTTAATAACAATTGATTAGCTACTCTTAAAAAATAATTGATTGTGTACCTGCCCTGTGGCCAGCCCCATGTAGTTTGCTCAGGACACCGACGTGCACATAGCAGCTTCCTTCCCACTAAGAGAACCTAGACCAGTACCCTTTGAGGACTATGTGAAGGGCCCGCAAGGGCATGAGAAGTCAAACTATTACTTAATTTGAAGTGTGCAAGATCCTCAGGCAGGTGGAGTGACAGCAGAAGACACTGGGAGTGTGTGTGTTTGAGATTCTGCTGTAGTTTGGAATGTAGTCTAGAGTGTGTGAACACATGAGCTGGCTTTGAGTTTGGCTCAGCAAAAGCCAGGAACTACAGCACTAAGAGAACCTAACCCTTCATCAGTGGATTGAACAGGCACAGTCTGAAAGTGGGACTCTTCAGAGGCCTTTGCACAGCAGCACTGGACCAGCTAAGGGTCTTGGGCAGGATCTGTAGCCTGCATGTGCCTCAGTTCTCTGAAGAAAAATTAATGCATGTATAGTACTGAGAATGAGGCCTGTCAAAAATCTGCTCTTGATAAATATTAGTGGCTCCAACAACCCGTAAGTGGCTTGTCTTTGCATGTGTGTGTATATATACATATATATGTATGTGTTTTTTTGTTTGTTTGTTTTGTTTTGTTTTTGGAGATGGGGGTCTCACTGTGTAGTTTGTGTTGCTCTTGAACTCACTATGTAGTCCAGGCTGGCCTCGAACTCACAGTGATCCTTCTGCTTCAGCCCCCAGAGTGCTGGGATTACAGGTGTGCACCACCATACCTGGTGATGTCTTTGCATCTGTATTTATGCATGACTCCTTTAGAAGCTGACTGAATTTCTTGGTTCTACTTTTCTTGAAGGTGGGTCTGCTCTGGTGGTGGGCCAGCTCAGTTACACTCGGGGCTCCCTTGTGCTGCAGTAAATGGCTTTGATGAGCCTGCTCTGGGACCAGAGCCCATTTGAACTAAAACACCAACCAGACCACAGTCCCTGTGGGAGCATTCTGGTGAACTGAGCATGAAAGCTTGTCCTGGCTGCCTCCTGACCCTTTGGAGGTTGTGGGAGAATGTCCAGGTTTGGACAGTGGCATTGGTGCCACTTCAGCAAGGACACAGCTCGCTGAGCACCATGTGGTAGCACCAGGCTGGGCAGTAACCCGTTCATAGCTCAAACTCTGTAGACCCCCCTGCTCACGGCTACTTTGCTCATTGCAGGATCTTGCCCCTTCTTGGCCCCAGTGCTATGGCCTCTCTTGTTCTCTGTTTCCTTTCTCAGAGTTTATGCTTACTTTTTGTATGTGACCTTGTTTCCTTTGACCGTAAGCCCCTGGTGGGGCAGTGCTTAGCGTGGAATGTCCTATATGGCAGCTGCTCCGCGAATCTTGGAATGCAGAGCAGGCAACATGGAACAGCAGTCTTTACACTTTTCAAAAAGCATTCTATAAATTGTAGTAAAAGCCAGGAGTGGTAGTGCAGGCCTGTAATCCCAGGACTGAGGAATACTGAGGCAGGAGGATTGAGAGTTTTAGTCCCACCTGGGCAATTTTTAGTGAGACCCTGTCTCAGAAAATAAAAAGGGCTGGGGATGTAGCTCAGTAGTAGAGTACCCCTGGGTTTAATCCTCACTACTGCACCAAAAAAAAAAATTGTGTAGTAAAAATTGCATAATGTAAATGTTACCATCTTATCCTTTTTTTGTTTGTTTGTTTCAGGTAGGGTCTCACTATGTAGTTCAGGCTGGCCTTGAACTCACTGTGTAGCCCAGGTTGGCCTCCAACTCACAGCAGTCCTCCTGCCTCAGCCTCCCAAGTGCTTGGATTACAGACATGCAAACCACGCCTGGCACCATCTTAACCATTTTTGTGGGCACAGTTCAGTAGTGTGAGATACATTCTTATTGAGCTGCATGCGGTGTACATACTTGTAATCCCTGATACTTGGTAGGCTGAGGCAAGAGTATCACAAATTGAAGCCTAACCTGGACCCTATCTCAAAATAGAAAATTTTTTAGAAAGAGGGTAGGGGATGGAGATACAGCTCAGTGATAAAGTCCGTGGTTCAATTCCCAGTACTACAAAAATGAAGTTAAATAAATATATTACTATTGTGCAATCTGCAGAACTTTCTCATCTTGCAAAACTGAAATTCTGTGCCTACTAAGTAACTCTCCACTTCCCTATGTCCTATCCCGTGGCAATTTATAGGACTATCTTATTTAATAAGTGGAAGGATACGGTATTTGTCTTTTTGGTTTTTAAAATTTTTTTTCGTTAGTACATGTTTGCAGTATGTAATGATTACATTTATCATGGGGAGTTGGTACATGTACATAATACATCTTAATCAGGCTAGGGATTTAGCTCAGTGGTTAGAGTGTTTGCGTTGCAAGCACAAAGACCTGAGTTGATCCCCAGCACCAAAAACAAAACAAAACAAGATATCATATCATAATACATTTTAATTCTTTTTTTTTTTATTTCATACTCCTCTCCTCCCTCCCTGCTCCTTACAACTCTTGGTTCCCTTCCCATTTGCAAAAACTTTATTTTCATTTTTTCCCCCTCCATTCTTTTTTTTTCCCCATCCCCTTTCCCTTTCCTCCCTTTCTTTTCCATCCATCTCTTGTTCTTCCATCTATTTGAAAAAGATCTCCCTACTTTCTATTGATTTTCTATTTTGGTCTTTATTTAATACATATATATAGTAGTTTCTCTTTTTTTTTTTTTTTTTTTTTAGTGCCGGGGATTGAACTTTACGAGACACTCACTCTAACCACTGAGCTAGATCCCCAGCCCTATATAGTAGTTTCTCATGTAACAGAAACCGTTGTGAAGTATTTGTCTTTTTGTGATAGGCTTATTTCACTCAATGAAATGTCTACAAATGTCTGTCCATGTTATACCAAGTGTTGGTGCTTTCTTTTTATAGCTGAGTAAAATCTATTGTGTGGATAAGCCACATTTTGTTTATCCATTCGTGGTTGGATACCTTGCTTTCTTCCACATTTTAGGCATTATAAATAATGCTGCTGTGACATGGGTGTGAACATCCATTTGAAACTTTGCTTTCAGTTCTTTTGGATAGGTACCCAGATATAGAATTGCTGGTTCTCTCTTTTTTAAATTGGATCATATGGCAGTTCTGTTTTTAATGCTTTAGAGGAGCCACCAGACTGGACCAATGGTGGTACCATTTTACATTAATACCAGCAGTATTCAGTGTTCTAGTTTCTTCACTTCCTTGCCAGCAAATGTTATTTTTTGTTTCCCTTGCAGTACCTATTCCAGTGAAAATGAGGTGGGCTTGAGGTGGTCTTCCTGTGTGGCTGTTGGCTGTTTTTATGTCCATTTTTGATACAAACCTGTTCTAGTCCTTTGCTCTTGTTTTAATCAGGAGGTTTGGTTTTTGGTTGAGTCATATGAATCCTTTATATATTCTCCTTTGAGTCCCTCGTCAGATAATTGTGTTTTGCAGTTATCTTCTCCTTTTTGGGAAATTTGATGTTTCCTTTGATGAGCATGAGTTTTTGTTTGATGTAACTTTCAAATAATTATGGATTGCAGGAAGTTGCAAAGCTAGTACAGAGCAGGCCTGTGCACTGCTCACCCAGTTTCCTCCAGCAGTTGTGTCTTGCATAATTGTAGGTCAGTGCTGAGCCAGGAGCTTGCCAGCCATGTGGTGCTGGCTTTGCAGATCCCTATAAGCCCCCCTTAACAGGTCCATCCCCTGGAGATTGCCTTTATCGCACCTTTTTAGTCAAGCCCATTCTTAAGCCCACTGCAGCCCATTCCTTGCTAAGGAGGGGGAAACACCTATGCCCGCCAGTCTGCTATGAAAGCGGCAGCCAGTGGGGTGGGGATGGCCTTCTGGGCTGTCACGCTATCTTACACCCCTGCCAGCTTTTGCCTGATGGTGTACTTGTGGCTCTGCCCACTGCTGCAGATGGTGCTTTCATAGGTGGGGGCTCTTGCTCACCTCATGTCTTCCCAGGCCTAGGGCTTAGGACTTGTTCTGCTAAAAGTGAGTACTGTCACATGACCTTGCCTGTCTAGACTAGCACCTGTACCTCTCCCGAAAACTGCTGAGGTCTTGCAGACAAGTGCCTTCTGAGGTCTGACTCAGTGCCCATAGTGCTGTGGGCTGCTGCTGATGGCCCCTGATATGTCTGGCTCACAACAGCAGTGGGTGGGTCCTGCAGCTAGCCTGCCTCCCTCTGTTTTGTCCATCAGCCATGTCTGGTGGGCACTGAGTGCATGTTGGAATTCCCTGAGGAGGTGGCTGGTTCCCTACGCACCCTGAGAGGTCAGGCCTGGCCAGCACACTGGTTGTCACATGCACCTCTGCTCACAGACCGACTGGGTAGCTACAGCCAGCACTGGTCTCTTCTAGGTAGAGTTAATACATGAACTAGGACTTCCTTTTTGGGTCACTGTAGTGGTCTGTAGGCCTGGAATTGTGCCTCCCTTTCCCCTGGGGTGCTGTTGATCACTTTTAGAAACAGGTGTGTTTTTCTCTTCCATACCTTGTCATACTGACATTTGCCTGTGCAGTGGTGCAGTAGAGCCCAGTGGTCATAATGTGAGCTGCATCTTGGAATTCACTCTATATTATGGAGTGAATAGTGGTCTCTGGAAAGATGTGTCCACATCCTAGCCAAAACCTGAGAGTGGGACCTTATGCAGAAACGGGGTTTCACAGATGTTATTAGTTAAGACGAGATCAAGCCAAGTGTGGTGGTTACATCAGTAGTCCCAGCACTTGGGAGGCTGAGGCGGGAGGGTTTCTGCGAGTTCAAAGTCCGCCTGGGCTAATCGTGAGTTCAAGGCCAGCCTGAATATGTAGTGAGATCCTATCTCAAAAATAAATGGATGAGCTTCCACAGGAGGCCTACACACTGCCGTTGCTGCCATGTCTCTGGTGATCCCCGAGAAGTTCCAGCACATTTTGCGAGTGCTCAACACCAACATTGATGGGCGGCAGAAAATAGCCTTTGCCATCACTGCCATTGAGGGTGTGGGGCAAAGGTACACTCATGTGGTGTTGTGGAAATCAGACATTGACCTCACCAAGAAGGCTGGAGAGCTCACTGAGGATGAGGTGGAGCATGTGATCCCTATAATGCAGAATACACACCAGTACAAGATCTCAGACTGGTTCCTCCACAGATAGCAGGATGTAGAGGATGGGAAGTATGGCCCGGTTCTGGCCAACAGTCTGGACAGTAAACTCCCTGGAGACCTGAAACGCTGAAGAAGATCAGAGCCCACAGGGGGCTGTGCCACTGCTGGGGCCTTCAAATCCGAGGCCAGCACACCAAGACCAGACGCCATGGCTGCACTGTCGGTATATCCAAGAAGAAATGAGTCTGTAGGCCCTTTCTGTTAATAAACACTTTATGGGAAAAAAAATAAATAGTTTATGGGCTGGGGATTTAGCCCAGTGGTTAGAGTGCTTGCCTCCTAAGCACAAGGCCCTGAGTTCAATCCCCAGCACCAAAAAAAAAAAAAAAAAAAAGTATATATACCTACAGCAAAAATAAATAAATGAATGAATGAATGAATGAATGTAAGATGAGATTAACCTGGGTCAGAGAGAGTCCTCACCCACAACTGGTGTCTTCACAAGAAGAGAGAAAGTTGGATCGGATGATACGCACAGGAGAGGCTGTGTGGGGACTGAGGCAGAGACTTGAGTCAAGTGGTCACAAGCAAAGGACACCAGGACCTAGAAGAGGCAGGACTCTCCCCCAAAACTGTGGAGTGCAGCTCTGTGCACCTGGATTTTGAGCATCTAGCCTCCAGCACTGGAAGAAGTACATCCTGTTGTTTTCAGCCCCTAGCTTGTGATAATTGGTTAGGGGAGCCACAAGAGACCAGTGCACTCCTAATAGAATTGGCCAGTGCCCCCATTGGCCCCCCGTAAGTCACTCCTCACAGCACTGTGGGTTAGTTTGACTCTAAACTTTGCACAAATGGGGTCATACTGTACACTCACACTCTGTGGCTTCTGTGACCCATGTATCCCCGGAATGTTGTGAGTAGCAGTAACTTGTGTGATCTTCCACCTTGTGTGCAGCTACTAGACATGATCAGGATGCCCAGTGAGGTTTGTGTTGCAGGAAAACAGGTAGTTATTTTTATTCCATTTTAGTGATACATTTTAGATATACACAATAACGTTCATGGGAGGGAATTTGTACCTGTATATCTTGCTTCTATTTTTTTTCCCATTCCTCTCCCTCACTTCAACCCATCTTTCCTTCCTTATTTACAAAAGCTTTGTTTCCATTTTTCCTTTCATTCTCTTTTTTTTCTTGTTCCTCCCTTCCTTCCCCTTTCCCCCTCCCTTGTTCTTTCCATTTGAACAATTTCTTCATTTTCCCCGATATATATTACACATTTTGGCCCTTATTTACACTTTCTGTTTCTCACACCAGAGAAACAATGTGGTATTTAAACGTGTGTGTTTGATTTATTTCATTTAAAAGAATAATCTCAAGGTGCATCCATTTACCTAGAAATGTTTCAAACTTATCCTCCTTTAGAGTGGTACTCCATTATATAAAAAAAACTACATCTTCTTTATCCATTCATCATTTGATGGCATTCAGGCTGTTTCCAAGAGTTAGCTATTACAAAGTGTGCTGCTGTAAACATGGGTGTCCATATATTGCTGTGGTATGATGCTTTTCATTCTTTCAGGAAGATACCAAGAAGAGAAATAGCTGGGCCAAGTGAAACCTCTACGTTTAGTTTTTGGGTTTTTTTTTTTTTTTTTTTTTTGTGTGTGTTGGGGTTTGAACTCAGGGCCTTACGTTTGCAAGGCAAGCACTCTAACTACTGAGCTAAATCCCCAGCCCAAAACAGGTACTTTTAAATGTATGTTCTGTGCAGTATTTGAAATATGCTTACAGTTTAAAAAATTTTTTTTGTCTGAAGTTCAAATGTAACCAGGAGTGCTGTGTTCTTGTCTTGGCCCTAGTGGCCCTCAGCGCAGGCTGTCTCTGGAGGGGCAGGATATTTGTCAGTAGATGGGACCAGGTCACAGTACTAGGTCAGGGTGGAAGAGGACTGCTCCCTTCTGCCATATGTGCCTTCCTCTCTGCCTGATGTAAGTGGGCGAATGGATCTTGGAGATAAAGCAGAAGACATTCTAACAGAGGACAGCCTTGCAGTGGCTCTGTGGCAGGAAGTTCAGAGTGAAAGAAGGCATAGAAAGGCCAGGGTGTCACTGGCCAGGTGACCTTCCTCTCCTGTGAAATGGTTTACATTGCTTCTGTTCCTGCCTCTGGTTGTCCTCTCCCTGGAACTTGGGGCAAAGACTGCAGACCCCGCCCACAAGCCTATGTTCTGGTAAAGTTTGAGATGCTTCCTCTGTGCAGAGTGTCCACGTGAGTGTGAACCTACACACGTGTGCACAAGAAGAGGCACAGCCTGCTGAGCACTCTGCCCACTGTGCCCTGGCCTTCGTAATGTCTCCTCACCTCTTACTGTTATCCCGTATGATAAATGCAGTCAGCACCTTGGAGATCACCTGTAACAGGGCACTGGAAGGAGCCCTGGCATGTGCACAGTTGGTGCCCGTGTGCACAAGGCTGTGGAGGCTGACGAGGCACCTGGAGTCTCTCAGCCTCCCCTCAGCTCATGTGCAAATGGAGGGTCCCAGGTACTCCCAGACCATGGTCTGAAGGGCTGGAGGCGGGGTGGGTGGCAGCCGCGGAAGCTGCCCACGTGTCTACAGTACCAGTCATTGTGCTTGTACAGGTCCTGGGGGCCAGGATTTGAAAGCCCCCGGAGGGCAGTGGGCTGGGAAGGTCAAGGTCTCAAGCTTGTTGGGATGTGGTTTATGGGGCAAACTCTCCAGAGGTGGCAGGAACCCCACCCTTCCCCTCTCTCCTTGGGCTTGAAGGGACCTCAGGTCTGAAAGTCTCCCCTTCTGCTGCCCTGGTTTCTTTACTTGTTGGTTTTGTTGAGATCACCACCTGGGATGGAGGAGGGTTGAAAATGAGTTGAGCTCTGGGCTGCCAGTAGTCCTTGTTCTTCTCTCTGTCTCCATTGCAGCCTTCTGTCCTCTGGTGTGTCTGCTGCATTTTGTGTCATCAAGAAGCATGGGCCCTCTGGATGAACCTTTGTGAGGGAGGGCTAGTCCTGGGAGCAGTAACAATATGGGGGACTAGACAGTGGAAATGCTGGTGGCTAGGATGGGGTGGGAGAGATAGCTGTGGGGATGATCCCCCAACTGCCCGGCGTAGCCACTGAGTACCCTCCATTTCTGGATGCATGGTTTCCCTCATGGGGGCTGGCTTTCTAACACAGACCACAGGTTGCCCTCAATGAAGTTCTCCCTCAGCTGAGAAGCTGGCCCTTCTCTGCCCTGCTCCAGTCAGCATTTTTTTTGTTTTTTTTTTGTGGTGCCGGGGATCGAACTCAGGGCCTTGTGCTTGCAAGGCAAGCACTCTAATCACTGAGCTAAATCCCCAGCCCCAGTCAGCACTTTTGTAAGGACTCAGGAAGTAGTTATAGTTGGAGTAGAACTGATAAAATGGTCTCTTTGGCTAGAAGTCCCCATCCCCTTGCACTGCCCCCCTCCCTGCAGGTGTGAGTCCAGCCAGGAGGGGCTCCTGAGTGGGATGGGGACTCACAAAGTCAGGGGAGCATCACAACAAATGGTGCTAGCTACTGTGTACCCTGGGGCTCACTGTCCTGTTGGGCAGACTGCATCAGCACACTTGAAGCCAGGCAAGGTACAGAAGGGCTGCACTGGCCATTACCTTGTAGAGAACCAGTGGTGGACAGGAATAGGCCGACCTTACTGGCAGGGAACCCTGGCTTCTTTGGGCATTCTCCAGCCCTTTGTCTTGCGTGTGGTGTTTGAATGGGAAGATAGAGTGCTGGAGTGAGTAAAGCCTGGGCCTTCTGTCTACATGGGACTAATCAATGATGGCCGTGGGGGCCCAGGGTCAGACTTAGGTTCTGGCACTCAAGGAGACCAGCACAGGGAGTGGGGGAAGGAGAATGAGCTGCACACCTCATTCCTTTGTCTAGGTGCCATCATGACCTTTCTTCTGCTGTTAATCACCTCATTCTACATCTTTCCAAATCGCTCAGATAAGTGAGTGATGTGGAGGTCGACAAGGAGCTCGTAGACTCGATGAGTGGCAGTATATTCTCTGTTCCTGTGCCTGCTCCTGCAGAGCTGTGTCCTCACAGAGGGCAGATGGTGAACTCATGGCCAGAGAACAGTGGGAATGGGAGGTGTACAAATGGTCCAGGTGGTGTGGCCAGTAGACAGTAGGGCCCCAGAGACTAGAGACACATGAAACCTGCTCCAAGGGGACATGGTCCCTGAGGCCAGGTAGATGAGTGGCAGCCAGATGAGCAGAGATGAGCAAAAGCTCTGTTGGGAGGAGAACTGTGCAGTACAAAGACTCTAGGGAGGAATAAGTATGATGTGAGGAGCCCCAGGTGAGGGTGGGATGTCACTGGTGAGAAGTCCTCAGAGAGTATGAAGGGTGACCATGTCTTCTGGACCCAGGATGGATTCTGTCATCTCCCAGAAGATGAATCCTTTAGCCCCTGTGCTGAGTAGGCCCTCTGTCCAGCAGACACATAAGAACATTTTCTGAGCCCTTTCTGCAAGCAGCATTTTGTTTCTCCTTGGTGGTGTCTGCTTTGACTCTGATTTGTTCCCAACATAGTGTCCTCCTGTGCTGTTGGCCATTTGCACATTTTCTTTGGAAAACTGCCTGTTCAGGTCCTTACATTTCCCTCCTCTTTTTTTTTTTTTTTTTTTTTTTTTTTTTTTGGGTGCTGGGGATCGAACTCAGGGCCTTGTGCTTGCAAGGCAAGCACACTAATCACTGAGCTAAATCCCCAGCCCCCCTCCCTTTTTTATATAGTGCTCGGGATGGAACCCAGGGCCTTGCACATACTAGGCAAGTGTTCCACCACTGGGCTACATCCCTAGCTCATTTTGTTTTGTTGTTTTTTGTTTCGTTTTTGTGAGGCAGGGTCTCACTATGTAGTTCAGGCTGGCCTTGAACTCACTATATAGCCTATGCTGGCCTCCAATTCAAAGCAGTCCTCTCTGTCTCAGCCTCCTGAGTGCTGGGATTACAGGTGTGTGCCATGATGCCTGGCCCCCTAGCCTGTTTTTATTTTTTATTTTGAGGTAGGGTCTCATTAAGTCTCAGAGTTGCTAATGCTGGGCTGGATATTGTGAGTTTTTTATTCTTTACACAAACACTTTATCAGATATATGAGTTGCAAAAACTTTGTCCTACTCAGTGGATTTTCTTTTTGCTTTTTTTGTTGCGTCCTTTATTTAAGCATAACTTTTGTTTTTTGAAACAAGATCTTGCTATGTAGTTCAGGCTAGATTTAAACTCATTGTGTAGCCCAGGATGGCCTCAAATTTGTGATCTTTCTGCTTCAGCCTTCCAAGTGCTGGAATTACAGGTGTGTACCACCACACTTGGATAACATTTTTTACTTTGATGACATCCTATTTCCCTTTTTTGATTGTTGTTGTGTGTACTTTTGGTATCATAATTAAGAAGCTACTGTTTATCCTGATTTACGTATTTTTTTCTAAGAGTTCAGTAGTTTTAGATCTTTGATCCATTTTGTACCAGTTTTTTCATCTAGTGTGAGGTAAAGAGCCAACTTCATTCTTTTGCATGTGGATGTCATTGTACTGACACCATTTATTGGAAAGACTGTTTCTCCATTGAATTGTCTTGATACCACTGTCAAAAATCAGTTACCCATTGTTATTTGGGATTTATTTCTGGACTCAGTTCTCTTCCATTCATCTAAAAGTCCATCTTTGTGCTGGCACCTCAATTTTTGGTTACTGTAGCTATGAAGTGAATTTTGAAACTAGGAAATTGAGTCATCAAAGTGTGTTTGTTAAGATTTTCTGTTCACAAGATTATGATATCTGCATGTAGAGACCATCTCACTTCCTGCTTTCCATTCTGATCGCCTTTCCTTCCCTTCTTCTTCCTCATTTCCCTGGCTGGATCCATCGCCACAGTGTTGACTAAAATTGACGGAAGTGAGCATCTTTGTCCTGATTTTACGGGAAAAACTTCCAGTTGCTCGCTGTTGAATATGGTGAACCTGTGAGTTTTCATAGGTGCCTCTATCAGATTGAGGAATCTGTCTTCTCCCCCCACCCCTTTTTTTTTTTTTTTTAATTTGGTGCTAGGGATGGAACTCAGGGCCAGGTATGGTAGGCAAGTGCTAGACTGCTGAGCTACATTCCCAGCCCTTTTTATTTTTTATTTTGGGAGAGGGTTTTCTAAGTTGCCTGGGCTGGGCTCTAACTTGCCATCGTCTTACTTCAGCCTCCTGACTAGCTGAGATTGTAGACATGCACCACTGTGCCCAGGGAGAAAACACTTTTTTGTTATGTTGAGTGCTTTTATCATAAAGAGGTGTTGGATTGTGTCACATGTTGATTGTCTTAGTTAGATTTTCTAGAACCAATGGTTGTAAGAGAGCAGATTTAATAGAGGACATTCATAAGTCACAATTATTCACCCACAAGCCAAATGCAGGAAGTGCTGAATGTCCATCTAGGCACTGGAGACCCAAAAAATCCAATTGAGGGCTGGGAGCCCACAGCACTGTTCCATGTACGTCCGTGTCTGCAAATGATGGCTGAAGAAATCTTCACCGGAACCAGGATACGCTGCTCAGAGCAGAGATGATGACCAGAGCTCCTCCGAAGCAACAGCAGCCCTCCTCGACAATAGCAAGGCCCTGAGCACCTTCCTTGACGAGAACGGCCGAGTTCCTTTCGGGAGAACCAACTGCAGCAGAGCTTCTCCTGGGAAACAGCCCACCAACTAGCTACGGCTCCCACTCTGCCTTATGTTGCATGAGCAACAACCCTCAGGTGGATCTTCTACGCCCAGCATCATACCAACTCAGTCTGGCTGGGCGTTCTGGCTCAAGTTGACCACATTAGGTCCACCCCATTGATCTGTGTCTGCCTGGATGATCCTGTGCATTTTGTCCTTTGTCCTGTTGGTCAGCTGAGTTTGGAGTATAAACTAACCTTGTGTTCCTAGAGTCCACCTTGGTTGTGGGGTTGCTGGATCCCCTCTGCTCACCTCTCACTGAGGATTTATTCATGGGAGAAATTAACTCTACAGATTTCTTGTGACATCCTGGTCCACCTTTAGTGTCAGGATAATGCTGGCCTCTGGGATGGGTAGGGATGTAACCCCTCTCTCTCCCTTATACCTCATTTATAAAGTGTGTGGTTGCCTTTCCCTTCTACAGGAGATGGACCCTTCTCATCCCTTCCCCCGGGAAATCCCACACAACGAGAAGCTCCTGTCCCTCAAGTATGAGGTAGGGGCCCCCCCCCCACCTTCATGCCCCTGGATCCTGGCCATGCCCTTTCCAGCCTCCGTCTCGCCATCCTCAGCCAGTAATGTGGTCCCTGCCTTCCTGCTCCACAGAGCTTGGACTATGACAACAGTGAAAACCAGCTGTTCTTAGAGGAAGAACGACGGATCAACCACACGGTGAGTGAGGTGGGCCCTCTGGGCTCAGTGGCCTAGGCTTTTTCCTGCTGTCTCCAGCTCCCTCCCTACCTGTCTCAAAACCTCTGGCTTCTGGAGCTATTCTTGGTTCCTCAGGTTGTCTCTGGGGCCCTAGCATGTGACAGTTGGCCCCAGATACTGGAAACATTGGGAGAATCTGTCATGGTGATGGATATTGTGACTAAAGACTATTCTTATAGATGCCAGCCATAGTACCCAAAATATCAACAACTGATTGTGAATTTATTGGGAAGGTCATCCACCTCCCTCTGAATTGCTCATTTGGGCTCCAAGGTGCTCCATGGTTCTTGAGACATTGGCTGGGGCCTGAGATGTTGGCCATTGGCTGCAATTGGCAGGACTTAGGTCCCCATTGGCGAGCACTATACATGGTGGCAGCCTTGGGAATCCCAGGAGCCACTTGTGGTGGTCCTAGGGTGGTCTACTGCAGGGCATTTGCTAATTATGCCTCTTCTCACAGGCCTTCCGAACAGTGGAGATTAAACGCTGGGTCATATGTGCCCTCATTGGGATCCTCACAGGCCTTGTGGCCTGCTTCATTGACATCGTGGTAGAGAACTTGGCCGGCCTGAAGTACAGGCTCATCAAGGACAGTGTCCTTTACAGCTGCCCAGCCTGGCGGGTGAAGAATAGGGTCCTGCAGCACAGCCCAAGTGTCAGCCATTGTGGGCAGGCCCAGCCCTGCTGGGACATGTCTGACTCCCCAAGCCTGGCACAATAGTAATCCAGCAGAGGGCTGCGTCTCTGTCATAAGTGGTTGAGATGTCTCTGAGCTATTGGGTAGTGCTATGCTGTGTTGGGCGACTGGGTCAGTACTGGTCTGTGCTGGGTCAGCCGCTGCAGAGGTGAGGTGGGCTGGCATGGGCCCGGGCTTGGGTAGTGCCGCTGTCTGTCCTTGACAAACCTGCAGATATCGACAAGTTCACGGAGAAGGGTGGGCTGTCCTTCTCCCTCCTCTTGTGGGCCACGCTGAACTCTGCCTTTGTACTCCTTGGCTCCGTGATTGTGGCCTTCATAGAGGTGAGCAGCAATGGCACAGGCCCCAGTGTTTCAGGCCCAGGGTGGGCTAGGGGTCTCAGCATATGGATGGGGACCCCTCCAACTCATCCTCCCAAGTTGTCCTGGGCTAGTGACCATGAGAATCACATCTTAGATTTGTGTTCAGTTGGATGGCACAGACAGGAAACTGTTCAGTAAAAGCTGAAAACATACCAGGGCCTCCTCCCTCCAGAGCCCTGGTGATACCACTCCAACCCAGCAACACAGGCCTATGCCCATCGCTACCCTTCCCCCCATGCTGCACAGGGTCATTGTGCCTGTTCTATGCTCACGTGTAGCAGGATGTATCCTAGCCATTGACACCATCTGCAGGGTCCCAGGAGTGGGGCTGACTTGTTCAAGCAGAAGATCAAGACCACCCCCTCCCCCAGTGGGACCCTGTACCTCCACTTAAGGGGGTGGATCCTGTAGGACACCTTGCATTCTGGGGCTTTTCCCAGGAGTCTCCCCTTCCATAGGCCTCTCTTTGCTCCCTGTCCTCATCACGGGAAGATAGAAGAAAGAAGACGCAGCATTCCGAACCTTCTGTTGGGTACAGAGCAGGACCCTATGCACAGGAAGTTCTGGTTCTTGTTGGTATATTATGAGCCCCCAGTTCCCTGGGGGATATACGTCTTTACCTGCAGCCTTGACCACATCCCACAAGATTAACTGTCAGAGGTTGTTCTGTATCTAGGATGGGGGACATGAGAATGTCTCCCAGACACCAAGTCCTCATCCCCAGGCCAGGCTCCTCAGGTCTTTCTGGGACTGTAGGGGTTCTGCCTGCTCAGTGGCCCTCCCTATCCCTCCAGCCAGTTGCTGCCGGCAGTGGGATCCCACAGATCAAGTGTTTCCTCAATGGAGTGAAGATCCCCCATGTGGTACGGCTCAAGGTGAGGTGCAAAGCAACCCCAGGTAGAAGGTGCTCTACTGGGTCTCTGCTGTTTCTAGGGCACATCTTTTGCTTATTGGCTCTTCCACTTCTGTCCTCAGTCCCTGGTATGCTGGCAGTGGCATGCACAGATTTATACAGGTGTAAACTTTTTTTTTTTTTTTTTTTTGCCTTGAGGCCAGTGCCTTTGCATTAAGCTATATCCCCAGGTGTTTTTTTTTGTTTTTTTTTTTTTTTTTTTCCTCATTTTGAGACAAAAATCTCACTCAGTTGCCCAGGCTGGGCTTGAACTTGGAATCCTCTGGCCTCAACCTCTCACAGAGTGCTTGGGTTGATTATAGGGCATGTACTGCTTTTGCCTATTTTCAAAAAAATTTTTTTACTTATGATACTTACTGTCATTGGTAGCATCCTAATTTCCTGGATTTTGTATAATGTGAAATACTCTGCTCGCAACACTTTCTATCTTCTGAACTAGAGTGGCAGAAGCTGTTTCCTGTCCCTGTCTCAGGAGGGTGGGTGAGCTGCAGCCTCCTGATTGCTCACAGGCTTGGTGCTCTGCTTTGTCCCCTGGGTGCTTCTGAGCCCAGTGCTCCATGGCCAAGGAAGGGCAGTTGGTCATACTCTGGGCAGCTGGGGAACTCTGTGCTTGCTTTTGTTGGGGATAGAGGGGGTACAGAGGATTGAACCCAGGGCCTTTGCACTGAGCTACATCTCCAGTGGTTTTTTAATTTATTTTGAGATAGAGTCTCACTAGGTTGAGATTGGGCTTGAACTTTTGATCTTCAGAGTGCTGGGATTACAAATATGTACCACCATACCCAGCAGAGCCCTGTCGTTTGGTCTACTTTTGAATAGGGGTCGACCTAGTGCTGCTGGGAATGACATCTGACCTGTTACCTACATAGGTGGGCTAGCACATTCTACATTCTAGAAAGTTTTGCTACCAAAAAAAAAGAGGAAGTTTTGTTAAACACTTTTTGCTGACTGCTTGATTGGTTGGGTTTGGGAGGCTTCCCTTTGTGCGTAGAGCTAGGCAAATGCTCTACCACTGAGCTAAATCCCCAGCCCTGCTTTGGTGTCTTAATTGAGCATGAAGCTCTGCTCTGAAATCCCACCCTTGATTATTAAGGGTGTGTATACTGCATAGGAGGGCAGTTGAGGGATGTGTGAGTTACATGGGTTTCCCACCCTTGCCAGGTCCAGTGACAGAGTCAGCCTTCAGTTTACAGATGCCATGAGTCCCCAGCAGTTGAGGGAAGTTGCAGTCTTCCGGCCCTCATCTTTTCAGCTACTGGGCTAATGCAGGGAGGCTGATGCTGAACACACATGCTCAGATGGGGACACATGAAGAGGGTGCAGCCATGAGGCATGTGGGACAGGGCCCCAGGTGGCAGCACTCCTTTTGTGCACCAGTCTTGACTGGGGGGGAAAAGGCAATGAGACACATGCTGTGGGACAGGGTGCAGCTCATCCTTGCATGGGGAAGGAAAGACCCACACATGCCAGAGGAATGTCCAGGGCCCACGAAGGACATCTACTGTGGCTGCTGTCCTGATGTTAGGGTATGGGAGAGAGCCAGCTGGAAGCCTCTGCCAAGGGTACCACTGTGGCACTGGCCTTCTTTGAGCTTTGTGGTTCACATGTCCTTACATTGTGTTACTGCATGTGGTTTTGTCACTTGGATGTGTGATCTTCACTCACCTTTTCCTTTGTGTTCCAGACTCTAGTGATCAAGGTGTCTGGCGTGATTCTATCTGTGGTAGGAGGACTGGCGGTTGGAAAGGTAACAGAGCGCCCAATGCTGTCCCAGTCTAAGTCTCCATCCCTGGGAGGATCCCAGGGCCCAAGATGGTCTTTGAGAATTCTGGTTGCTCTGTGCTTTTAGGAAGGGCCTATGATCCACTCTGGATCAGTGATTGCTGCTGGGATCTCCCAGGGAAGATCGACATCACTGAAGCGAGATTTCAAGGTGAGCCTTCCCCGGGTGGAGGTGGACTAGGCATCTGTGGACATGAGCATCCCCTGGAGCTGGGTTCCTGCCCCTTGTACAACCCTCACCAGGACCTATGGGCCTCACTCCGCACCTCCAGGCTGGACCAGGGTGAGCCCATCTCATTCTGTACCTATCGGCAGCCTAGCTTGCCCCGACCCATGGGAACGGGTACTTTGCTTCAACCCCACATGGCTGCTTCATGACCGGTCCCTTGATTCTGGTGTCATACGTTTCTGTCAAAGGGTCTGTGACTTTGACCAGCTTCTCAGAAGACATTCATCTGAAGAAGGTTGGAACTATGGGTGGACACTGAAGCTGATTTTTAGGATACACCAGAGACAGTTTTGTTTCTGCACAAAGTCACCAGCATTTTGATGAATTTCTGTTTGAATTTGGAGATGATTAACATTTCTACAGTAGGCAATTCTTTTTCTTTCCTTCTTTCCTTCCCTTTTTACATGCTGGGGATCAAACTCAGGGCCTTCTGGTTGCTAGGCAAGCGCTGTACCACTGAGCTAAATCCTCAATCCCTGACAGTACTTTTTCAAAATCAAGAACAAGTGTAGGGGGCTGGGAATTTAGCTCAGTGGTTAGAGTGCTTGACTTGCAAGCACAAGGCCCTGAGTTCAATCCCCAGCACAAAAGAAAAAAGAAACATAGATTTTTTCAGTTACTCGGTTTTCTTCAGGTCTCTGACCTGTGAAGTTAAACTGCTCTGGCGAATGGAATCTTCTGGTTACTTTCTTGGACGTGAGCACACAGGTATTCTTAGCCTGTGACCTACTGTAACCCCTGTAGTATCCTCTTCATGGGACCTGAACCAGATAAGTTCCACACATCTGTAGCCAATAACATGGTCATGGAGAAGACTGTTTCTTCCCCTTCCTGTCTCTTTACTGTCCCGTCCTTGACTCCCTGTGAGGAGCACCTCCAGAGAGTCTCTATCTCTTCCTGTTTCAGATCTTTGAGTACTTCCGGAGAGACACGGAGAAGCGGGACTTTGTCTCAGCAGGAGCTGCAGCTGGAGTGTCTGCTGCGTTTGGAGCCCCCGTGGGTGAGGAGAGGCCAACTCATCTGGGCTGGGCTTTGCTTTTGGGAGCTTCATGCCTGGCAGGCTTGGTGTTCGTAGACTAATTGCCTGTCAGGGTGTGGGCCAGCAGAATTGGTCAGCATGCCTAGGCCTAGCCCTCAGACTCCCAAGAGGCCTCGCTTCCTGTGGCCAGGTCTGACCGCAGTGGCTCCCTGGGTCACAGTCTTGGTCTCTGGGGTCTAAGGTGGGAGGGAACAGTGGATGTAGATGTCCTGGGGCTGGGGTGGCACGCCAGTCCTCCCAATACTTTCTAGGTGGAGTTCTTTTCAGCCTGGAGGAAGGTGCCTCATTCTGGAACCAGTTCCTGACGTGGAGGATCGTAAGTGCCTACTGACTGCCCTCAATCAGCATTCCCCCATCCCCTGTCCCCTGTCCCCTGTCCCTGAGATCAGGCAGTACTGACAGCCTTCTCCTGGTCAGAGTGGATGCCTCAAACTCGGCCCACCTGTTTGTGTTGTACAGCTGCATCCCCTGTGGGTTCATTAGCTCTTCACTTGGTCCTGGGACTCTTTGTCAGCTTCGGGTGGCTTTGGGGGACCACAGACCCCCAGGTTTCTCTTGTGTCCTTCATTGTCTTGTCCCCAGCATTTGTCTGTCCATATGGCCATGACCCCATCTTTGCCCAACCATGCAAGGGGCCCAGCCTGCTTGACTACAGCCCTCTCACTCAGTCTTGGGTGAGGTATCCAGACTAAGCCTTCTCAGAGACAAGAGCCCCAGGCCTAGCTTTGGGTGGTCAGGTGGGCAGGCTGCATTACAGCTCCAAGGATGCTGGGCAACCTCATGCATAGCTTCTCTCTGAGGCACTGACCTTTCTTTTTGCCGCAGTTCTTTGCTTCCATGATTTCTACCTTCACTCTGAATTTTGTTCTGAGCATTTACCATGGAAATGCATGGGACTTGTCCAGTCCAGGCCTCATCAACTTTGGAAGATTTGACTCTGAGGTAACCAGCTCTCCCATCCCACCTTGCCCCTTCTGTTGCCAGGACAGGACCCTTTTTTATGTAAGTCAGACTTGAACTTGGTCTTGGGCAAACTCCAGGTCTTGGCTATGGAATCTAGTTCTTGTGTGTAAACTCCAGGGCCCTGCAGTACTCCGGGAATACATAGGAACCTGCTCCTTAGGGCCAGGGTGACCCACAGCTGCTGTGCAGTCCTGGCCATATGCTGAGTGCCAGCTGGGCTGTGCGAGCTGTTGCTGAAACCAACCATGCAGAGAGTGGGCTGAGGGCTGCCCCAAATGCCCATTTTTCCTGCCCAGAGCCCCGCTACAGCCCTTTGTGAAAGTGCTGGAGGGCTCCTTGTGGACAAGTCAGGTGGGGGTTGGGTGCTGTGAGCACAGTCCTTCACAGCCTTCACTTTCTCCCCTCTACACAGAAAATGGCCTACACCATCCATGAGATTCCTGTCTTCATCGCCATGGGTGTGGTGGGTAAGGGACCTTCCTGCAGGCTGAACCGGAGTACAAACCTGGGTTGGGGAGGACATGTGCACTACTCTTGAGAGTTCTTCTGCTGCCACAGGCTTTGTATTGTGTCATTGCTTCTCCCCTCGCAGAGCCCTGGGTGCAGATAGGTGGGCTCCTGCGAGGTAGAGCAGGCCATAGCTTCTACGGGTTAAAGGTCCATGATCTGAAATGCTCAGGGTTAGAAATGGTTCAGTGTTTGGATTTTTGGAATAATTGCATGTAATGTACATAGTTAAATATTTTGGGGAAGGGGCCTCAGTCCAACCACAGAATTCGTATGTATCATTTACATCTAGCCTGAAGATACTTTGTTTTTTGAGAGAGGGTCTTATTGCAGGAGGTGGGCAGTTTTTGTGTTTGGGGGGGTAGTTGAGGTTTTTTGAGACAGTCTCGCAATATAGTTCAGGCTGGCCTTGCACTCACTATTAGCCCAGGCTAGCCTCAAACTGGCAGCACTTCTCCTGCCTCATCCTCCCCAGTGCTGGGATTACAGGTGTGCACCACCATGCCCAGCAGAGGCAAGGTCTTGTTAAATTACCTGGACTAGATCCAAACTTGTGATCCTCCTGCTTCAGCCTCGTAGAGTGCTAGAATTGTAGGCATGTGCCACCACACCTGGCCATAATTTTGTATGATATTTTTAGTGTACCTACATTTTGACTGTGACCTGTCACATGAAGTCAGGTGTAGAATTTCCCACTTGGGGGTTATATTCATGCTCAGAGGTTCAAGTTTTGGATTTTCTGGTTGGGAATGCACAACCTGTGTTAGTCTGTAAAAACCCTTTTCCCTCAAGGGAAGGTGATGCCACCAGAGAGAGAGATGCGGAAGTGTTTCAGCAGGGCCCTCTGCTGGGACTGCCTGCTTCTGGGGAGCCTGCAGAGTTTGGGCTTCCACCTCCCCCGTGTAACTGATGTGAGTTTGCTTCATGGTCATAGGTGGCATTCTTGGAGCCGTGTTTAACGCCTTGAATTACTGGCTGACGATGTTTCGAATCAGGTGAGGAAGGACCTCTGTTTAGTATTCCATGTTGACAATTGTGACCACATGGGGCCTCTGAAATGGATGCTGTGCTGTGGGCTCCACACCCTGGCCAGAGCAGGAGGCTTTGTGTTGACTGATCCTTCCCTGATGGTTGGTGCCTGACTGGGCTGCTCAGAGCAGACAGGGCAGGACCTGTGGTGCCTGGAGACGGGACCGGCAATCCCTAGGCTGGAGTATGCTTCAGAGGGAGTCTGAGGACTCCTCACCTGAGCAACAGGATCCTGGGCAGGAGAGCAAAGTGCTGGGTATGTCCAGTATTGGCCTGGTTTAGATATCACCCAGCTTTCACTGGGAGCTGTCAGGCAGCACCACTGTCTACCTTTACTGGGCTGTCCTGGAGCTGGGAGAAGATTCTGGGTTGCAGAAGAACCTCTTCTTGATCTTGCACCATTGTGTGGGCTGCTGTGGGCAGTGGGCCTAGGATGCAGCAGGAATCTTGTCCCACAACAGAACAGCCAGGGAGATGGTTGCTGCTGGGAAATCTTTTTTCCCTGGGGAAGATAACCCCAGCACATCCTGCAGTCTGGACAAGTTGATATTAAACATGTGCTGTGTCATTCCACCAAGTGTCCTGTGATTCGGGTTGCCATAGCAGCTGCCTCAAGAGCAGCCGGGGGTCTGCCCTGCCATCCCTGTAGCAAGGTCTGTCCTGGCTTTGGCTCTAGGTACATCCACCGACCCTGCCTGCAGGTGATTGAGGCCATGCTGGTGGCCGCTGTCACAGCGACTGTCGCCTTTGTGTTGATTTACTCCTCCCGAGACTGCCAGCCCCTGCAGGGGAACTCTATGTCCTACCCACTTCAGGTAGGCCTGGGGCTCAGGAGGGCAAAGACTGCCATCTTCCAAGAAGGGTGCTCATGGGTATGGACTTGGGAAACAGACTTGTGCTCACATACAACCTTACTTGGTATTGGTGGCAGTTCATTCATAAGCACCCAAACTGGGAACTCCCCTTGGGCCCACTCGTGTAGAAGGTGGCATTCAGCCATAGTAAGAACAGAAGCAGTGACCCTACCACATCATGAGTGGGCTTCATGATTATGACATTCAGTGAGAGAAGCCAGGAACAAAGGATGGTATTGTCCACAATTCCAGTGATGGAGTGTCCAGAATAGGCCTTTGTGGAGACAGGATGCAATGAGCGGTAGCCAGGATGGGGTGCAAAGTGAGGAGTTAGGGTTAGTAGGAACACTCATCAGCACCCCAAATTGGCTGGTGGTTCATGAGGCTAGCTTTGCTCTGGTCCAGACCTGCTAAGGCCCCAACACGGCTTATATTTGGGAGGGCTAGGTTTGCTGGCTCACAGGGACTAGTGTATGATGTTGGTTCTAGGTGTTTGCTTGTGCCAGAGAGCAGGGATAGGTGGGTTGTCCAACCCAGGGTCCTATTGACCAGCCCCAGCAGGGACAGACATGCCTCTGTAGCCCTGTCTGGACCTGGGCCTGGGCTTCGTGTCCTCTTTCTCCCCCAAGTCCTGGCATGTACCTTCCGGCCTGGTATTCTCCTGGCCCAGATGATACTAGTTAGCTGTCCCTGATGGCAACACCAGGTCTATGTCCATAACCCATGGGCCATCTTCCCCCCATAATGTGTCCTCTCTCCCCACCTTGCAGCTCTTCTGTGCAGATGGCGAGTACAACTCTATGGCTGCAGCCTTTTTCAACACCCCAGAGAAGAGTGTGGTGAGCCTCTTCCATGACCCACCAGGTGTGTCCTAGGCAGCACTGCTAGGCCATGTGGCGATGCTGTATTAGGTTCTTGGTCAAGAAGTTGCTACTCTGGGATGGAGGGGTATCCCTGGCAGTTGAGGTGTACACTGGAACGCAGAGGCCAGAAGCCCCAGTGTCAGCTGAGGGGCACTGCAAAAATGCTGTTGTCCTGCATGCAAATGGGGACCATGTGCCAAGAGCAGAGCTGGCCAGGTTCCCCACACCACCACTGCCTCCTTCCTTTCCGGGCTGCCTCCTTCCTTTCTGGGCTGCCGCCATCTTGCCTCACAGCGGAAGTTGCACTGTCAAAAAACCCAGTCGAGTAACTCAGTGCCACAGCCTCTTCCAGGCATACATCTGATATGAAAACAGCATGTTCTTGACTAAGAGTTCCCAGCCCCCACACCATGCAGTCAGATTGGCTCTGGAGCTCCTGACTCATTTGGGGATTTTTTCTTTTCTTTCTTCTTTCTTCTTCTTCCTTTTTTTTTTTTTTTCTTCTTTTTTTCTTTTTACTGGGGATTGAACCCAAGGCCAGTGCTGAGCTACAGTCCCAGCCCTTTTTTTGTTTTGTTTTGTTTTTGTTTGTTTATTTGTTTGTTTTGGTGTTGGGGATTGACCTCAGGGCCATGCACTTGCTAGGCAAACGCTCTACCACTTAAACTAAATCCTCAATCCCTTGTTTTGTTTTTTTTGAGACAGAGTCTTGCTGTGTCATTTTGGCTAGCCTTGAATTCACTGTGTAGCCTGGGCTGGCCCCAACTTGTGGTGATCCTCCTGCCTCAGCCTCCCAAGTGCTGGGATTACAAGTATGCACCACTATGCCTGTCTCCAACTCTTTATTTTTTGTTTTGAAACAGGGTCTCTTTAAGTTGCCTAGGTTGGGATCAAACTTGTGTTCCTGTTACTTTGGCCACCAAACCTACCTTGACCATTGTTTTTATTTCCTGTCACAAGGGTGCTGAAGACTTCCCCGTCTTTAGCTCTGTGTGTGTGAGAGGGGTTCATTCACAAGAGTTAACAGAAACCCTTTTAAGGGTAGGGTGAGGTGGCCCAGATGCTCTGTGAAGTGACTGACCCCTGGGAGGCCCCAGGTAGCCTTCCATGGCCTGGAAGGTGTGCAGCTCCTCTCTCTGGACACGTCTTCTGGCTGCCATCACTTAGCATGCAGTGAGTAGGTGGCCTTCCGTGTGTGACCTCTCCCTTTCCTGACCCTGAGATCTGTGCCATGGTGCTCTAAGCACACAGACCAATGCCTGTCCAGGCCTCCATATTCTGGCCTCCATGGACTTCCACTTTCCATGTAGCGTCATTTCACTGGCTTCTTGTCCGCAAATCCAACCTCTCAGCAGCTTGTCTGAGAAGAATAAACCCCCAGGCCTTGGAGCTTGGCTGGAGAATCTGTGGTGTCCAGGACCAGGTTTCCTGGGCCCTGCACCTTACCCAGGTCGATCCTTTGCATGTCCTGCGACCTCAGCTCAGCAGGATGTGTCTCAGGTGCCCACCACCCCAAGAGGGCATTTTCCCTGGGCTATTAACCATCTTGGACCATAGGAACCAACCTGGGAAGCTGCAGCTCAAGGAAAGGCCTGTCCTCTTGGGCTCTTGAGTCCTACAGAGCCAGGACCCTGGCTACTGCCTTCAGAGGTGTGCACCCCACTTCCCAGGTCATCTTCTAGGCAGGCCTCTGAGGTGGTGGTGCCTGTATTGGTTAGCTTTCTCATTGCTGGAGTGAAATCTCTGGTATACACAGTTTAAAAGTGGAAGGAACTCATTTGGCTCACTGTTTCGGAGGTTTCAGCCCGCGGTTAGCTGTTCATTGCCGTGAGTCAGAGGTGAGGTAGAACATCATGGCGGAAGGGTGTGGGAGAATAGAGCTGTTCAATCCATGGCGGTGGGAAGCAGAGCAGAGAGGAGGAGTATCAGAGAAGCACCCTCTGAAGGTGCACCCCAGTGACCCACCTCTTCCAGCTGGCCCCAATCTCCTAATAGCGCAGTGGGCTGTGAATATCAGTGGAGTAATCCATTGCAGAGTATATTGACCCCATGATCCAGTCACCCCTCTAGGAGTCTTAATCCATTCAAGGTGACAGTTAAGGGAAACTGACACACAGAACTTCTAGTGAGTTTAGATGCATCGCTGGTGTTGGGCCTGGACCACACCTGTCCTCAACACTTGCACTGGTAGCATGAGGCTGCCCTCTTCTACGGTTTCCCTTTTCTTTCACTGAGGAGGCTGAGGCTGTGGGGCCACTGGGGGATCGGGGCTCAGGTGACCTAGCTCCCAGGATGTGAGCTCCTGGGCCAGATGGAATAGGCCTGCATGGACATGAGTCTAGCAGGCAGACCAGTAGCTTTGCTTTCCCCTAGGGTCGTACAACCCCATGACCCTGGGCCTATTCACCCTGGTCTACTTCTTCCTGGCCTGTTGGACATACGGACTCACTGTGTCTGCTGGTGTCTTCATCCCATCCCTACTCATCGGGGCCGCCTGGGGCCGGCTTTTCGGCATCTCTCTGTCCTACCTCACAGGAGCGGCAGTAAGTAGGGAGCTGGATGGAGGAGGCTGGAGCCCTGTGGTTGACTGGTCCCCATGATTCCCGCATCCATTGGTCACGCTGGTGAGAGCAGGGCGTCACAAAGACATGTAGGGAAGATGGTGTTGGTTGTTAGTAAGAGAATGTAATTTTTAAAAAATGTAAGAAGCTCTGGGAACCATTTAGACCTGGCCAGGGCCTGCCATCTAGAGGCCCATGTGCTAGCATGGGCTGCCTATAATACTAGGCCTACCCAGGAAGGCAGCCTCCCCACCTCCCCTCCTTTCACTGTCCTCTGTGGGGACTTGTTTTTATTTTGTCTATTTTACTTCTGTCATCAAACAGGATTGAAAAATTATAAAAGCGGCATAGGGGCTGGGGATGTGGCTCAGTGGTAGAGCACTCACCTACTGTGCCTGAGGCCCTAGGTTCATTCCCTAGCATGACCAGAGAAAGGGGCATAGCAGGAAGCCCCAACCCACCTAGCATGGGCACGTCTGCCATGTTTCCTTTCAGGCACAGTCTTGGTCCAGAAAGGACCCGTGTACCCGTCAGCAGTCTCCCCATTGCCCTCCTCCCCATTTTGCTGTGTCATCTGCTGGTCTACATGCTCTCTTTAGATTTTCCTGGGCAGAGTATCTGCAAGGCTTGTCCTTGTAGCATGTGTTGGAATCTCCTTGCAGTCAGGGGTCTGGGTGTGTCCACACAGATGGTGCTCTGTGTACAGTTACATCCAGTTTTCTTCATGACATGCACTTGTCACTGTATCTCTTTGTGGCGGGGAGTACAGCCTTGTGTACTGAGTTCTCTGGTGTACACAATGGGGCACAGTTCCTTTTTGTCTCCAGGTGATGCATACCTACACTGTCCGTATTTTGGTTAGCACATGGTGAGGTGTAGGATCTTTTGCACCCGTGTACGTAAGCCAGGGAATTCAGGCCTGTGTGTGGGATTGTGTGGCCTGGGCCTGGCTATCATGCCTAGTGTGCCTTGGTGGATGTGGCAGGGGTCTTCCACCTTACTGACATCCTCCTATATTCCCCCTGCAGATCTGGGCAGACCCTGGCAAGTATGCCCTGATGGGAGCTGCTGCCCAGCTTGGTGAGTCCTGGCTCTGGCCTTGGTGGTGGGTGGGCTTTGCAAGTCAAGAAGAGATACCTGCCTCATCACCCTTGTGGTGGGTACAGCCGTGGCTGACTTGCATGGGGGAGTCATTTAAATGAGCAACATGGAACCAGGCACAATAGTGTACTCTTCTACTCCCAGTACTCCAGGAAGTTGCGGCTGGAAGATTCCAAGTTCAAGCCCATCCTGGGCAAATTAACAACTTGGCAAGACCCTGTCTCAAAAAACCCCCAAAAAAACAGTGGGGTTGGGGATTTAGCTCAAGTGGTAGAGTGCTTGCCTAGCAAGTGCAAGGCCCTGAGTTTGATCCTCAGCACCCCCAAAACAAAACAACAATAACAACAACAACAAAAAAAAAACAAAGGGCTAGGGACATAGCTCAGTGCCAAGACCCTAGGTTCAATCCCTAGTGCTGAAAAAAAACCCAACACAGACAGTGGGCCTGAGATAGGTATAGTCCTCACCCCTAATGGCATGGCCACATGACAGTAGTCAGGCCAAGAAGTCACTGTCCCCACAGCTGGGGCCTGAAGGGGCAGGTGGGCAGCCATGTTGTTTAACAGAGAACGGACACACTATGCGGTAGGGGTGGGGCTCATGACCATCCCCACAGGTGGCATTGTGAGGATGACCCTGAGCCTGACAGTCATCATGATGGAGGCCACGAGCAACGTGACCTACGGCTTCCCCATCATGCTAGTGCTGATGACTGCCAAGATCGTGGGCGATGTCTTCATTGAGGTGCCTGTTTGCCCTCCCCACCTCACCCCCTGGCCTCAGATCCTGACACTGGGGTTGGGGGCCTGCAATAGCTGCAGAGGGGAGGGAGCCCCTACAAAGCCATCCTCAAATGGCCTCCCTGGGTGGGACAGGCACAGTGCATCTTGGGCCATTCCTCTATGGGACCAAGCCTCATGGTGCCTCCCCCCAGGGTCTGTATGACATGCACATCCAGCTGCAGAGTGTACCCTTCCTGCACTGGGAGGCCCCGGTCACCTCACACTCGCTCACTGCCAGGTATGGCCATCCTATCCCCTGACCTATTGGAGGGGCGGTGAGCAGGCAGTAGGCCACGGGTTTTGGGGAGGGGGTTACTGCCAGACCCTCAGGCTCCCATGACTGGTCCATAGCTGGCTTCTGGTATAGAGGGTCCTTAGGTCCCAGTTTCCTAGTCTAGCAGCTTTGTCCCTGTTGAACATCAATGTGGTATAGGAATGGGTTATTGAGGAAGAGCCTTGCTATATCTGGTGAGTGATTGTCTGTATTGGTGACCATGTACCGGCATCTCCTCAGGGAGGTAATGAGCACCCCAGTGACATGCCTAAGGAGGCGGGAGAAGGTTGGTGTCATTGTAGATGTTCTCAGCAACACAGCATCCAACCACAATGGCTTCCCGGTGGTGGACAACTCAGATGACACCCAGGTACTGACAGCCCTACCTGCAGACTTGAGGTCTTTTCCTCTGAGGTCTGTGGTTGGGAAGCATGTCATGCAGTTTGTATGAATGTGGTAGCCCCATGTTTGGATGCAGAGTGAAATCCTGCTAGCCAAAGAGAGCTGTGCCCACAGCTGTGCAATGGGAGAGCTGCTATGGACTACACACATCCTGTGCTCCTAATCAGATTAGGCTGGTCAGGTGTCTCCTTTGTGTCTGTGACCTCTGTCAGTAGATAACTGGCACAATATAAGCCCAGCTACCACTGTGTCTTCTCGCCCAGGTCCTGTCCTGCTGGGACCATTAGACATAATCGCCGGTGGTTTGGGCTTGATGGGCTTGATTTGGGGGCCGTACCCAGGGTTGCATCTCACTACCAGCAGATCCCCCATCTCGGTGCCACGCTGCAGCTGTTAAGGTCCTCCAAGGATTAATGGGATTGTGCATGTCAGGTGCCTACAACAAGGCCAGTACTCAAAGTTGGCTGTCAGTGGCCACAGCTGGGGCTGGGATGGAGCCAGAGAGGGCAGCTATGGTCTGGAGCTGCTACTCAAAGGCTGCCTCTGACTCCTGCTTCTCTCACAGCCAGCCCGGCTCCAGGGCTTGATCCTGCGCTCCCAGCTCATCGTGCTCCTGAAGCACAAGGTGCACGGCCAACCAGCCAGGGGTGGGTGGGGTATGGGGTGGGTAGGGGGCAGGGGTCAGAGAGTGCCCCATGGAACCTAACCGTTGGTCCCTACAGGTGTTTGTAGAGAGGTCCAACATGGGTCTGGTGCAACGGCGGTTGCGGCTGAAGGACTTTCGCGACGCCTACCCACGCTTCCCCCCAATTCAGTCCATCCATGTGTCACAAGATGAACGCGAGTGCACCATGGACCTATCTGAGTTCATGAACCCATCTCCCTACACTGTGCCTCAGGTGTGTGGGCAGGGCCATCAAGCAAGGCCACCAGGCAGGGCCATGTGGCCAGAATGTCAGTGGGTGGCCTGGGAGGGGGCTCTCCCCTGGTCTGGCCATTGACAGCCAGTGAAGCTCTGCAACAGCACACTGGGGCCCAAGCAGGCAGGGCTGTACAGGCATGGAGGGAGGGAGCAGCTCAGGACACATACTGGTAATCCTGGAACCAAATGTACCAGAGTCTGGAGTCTGGTCCCTGGGTGGTGACCGAGGCTGTGCCCACCTTCCAGGAGGCCTCCCTCCCTCGGGTGTTCAAGCTGTTCCGTGCTCTGGGCCTGCGGCATCTGGTGGTGGTAGACAACCGCAATCAGGTGAGGCCAGTGGTCTGTATCCTTCATGGGGAACCCTGTGCCAGACCTCCAAGGGGCCCCCTTTTCCCCAGCAATGTGGGGGGGCAGGACCTCCCGTAGCCAGGTGGGCCACTGACCCTGTGGAGGCTCTGACCCAGTGTTGCCCTGCAGGTGGTCGGGCTGGTGACCAGGAAGGACCTGGCCAGGTACCGCCTGGGGAAGGGAGGCCTGGAGGAGCTCTCACTGGCCCAGACGTGAGGCCCAGCCCCTTGCTTGGTGGGCAGTGGCACCCCTGGCCCTTTCGCGCCTTCTCCTGGGCTCCCTGGTCTCAGCCAAAGGCTTGCTCCCTGGCGGCATGGTGGCTGGAGCAAATGTCCTCCAGAGTGGGCCATGTGGCGTGGACCTGATCCTCATCATGAACAGTTGGTTTGCATCCTTTGTGCTCCCCCTGGTCCTCGGGCCTTACCACCTCACCTTTAGGGATTTGATCAAATGTGTGTGCAGCAAACGCCCCCCCCGCCCCGGCCTCTGACACTCATTTTCCCAGAGCCAGCAAGAGGGGCCAGTATATGTGACAGGTGAGCTGTGCCCTGCACCCTGTCACTGCTTCTGTGCTGTTTTCCATGGGTACCTGCCCTACCAGGCCACATTTGCCTGCATCACTAGCTGGAGACTTGGGCCACACGGGAGCTGGTTTACCCTTCTCAGCCGCAGATCCTGTCTCATCTCCCTCTGGACATCCACAGCCTAAGGTTCTTGGGCCTGAGCTGTGGCTCCAGCTGGACCCCAGCAGGCAAGGCCTGCAGCTGACTTCATCATGGAGCCCCACTTGGGCAGTCCTATGCCCAGAGGACACGTGAAATGTGCTCTCTGCCAGGGTCTCAAGAGCTGAGAATCACCTGAGTGCCTGACACCTGATTCTTCCACACCTTGAGCCCTCTGGATCTAGACTCACTGTTCCTGTGGACAGCAGTTGGGAAAATGGGGTTCTTCTCCACACCTGAAGACCTTGGCATCAGCTATGACTTCCCTTCTGCCTGCAGCAGCTAGAAAATGCAAACATCACTGGGGGCGGCCTCTGTTGGCCTCGTAGGAAGCCTGGGCCCAGCCCTGGATAGCTGTGGATAGGCTGGTGAGCACCAGACAAGGAAACTCTGCCTGCCCACCCCAGTTTGTCAGAACTCCTCCTGGCTGGGCCAGGCTAGATCTGGTGTACCTTGATCACTGCAGAGCCCTTCCCACAGGACACTTTGTAGGACGCTTTTCTGTCACACTGCCACACAGGACCTCCTATGGTGGCTGACAGATGTGACCAGCAGTCCCATCACCCGGGACACAGCCCCTGCTCTGCTGCCATAGAGATGTAAGCCTCAGTGTGCTAGATATAGAGGGTGTGAGAAATAGAGGATACATCTGACCAGTGCAGTCTCCTGGTTCCACCCAGCCTGGGATGTGGGTCTGAGACTTGGGGGCTGATTGAATGGTAGCGTGTAGAATGGGTCTTCTATGAACATATGCTGCCCTCACTGGGCACTGAGGCCACTCATAGGCTCTGCAGGAGGGGAATTCAGGGCAGGTCTGTCACCCTCACCCTGACCACCCTCACCTGACCCCCAATCCCTGTCCCCACAGCTTCACTTCTGCCCGGTGCCTGCTGCTCCTGGTCTCTGGGTCACATGTCCTGTAGCGTAGGTGTGCCGAGATGCTGTTCTTAGTCCATCCAGGCTCTGCATGACCCCATCTCATACCTGACTCACCTCACCCACCTGCCTGGCTCTTCTTCCTTGTGACCGCTCCTCATGGCCCTGCTCTTCTGTTTGGCACTTCTTTCTAGTTCCCTGTTCTCTAGTTCCACTGACAGTTCAGCTACCCCCAACAGATTGGGTGTTGACAGATGGCATCTTGGGCAGAGCCTTCCCTCCTCCTGGTGCAGTCAGTTGTCAGGACTGAGGGTTCCTTCAAGCCTGACCCGATGTTCATGGGGAGTGCTGGGATGGGGGACAGGTGGAGAGTCTGTCAACCTGGAGCAGCCCTGGTTAGGTACAGGTCCTCCTTTCTTACGTGACCAGATCTCAGTACTCACAGGCACTCTGGTGGGGAAGGGTTGTCAAAGTGAGACCAAAGGGCATGAAAAATTGTACCAGGCTTCAAAGACAAGGTACCAAAAAAGCATGTACAATCTCTGTTTCACAGTTGTTTTGTATTGATTACATATTGAAATGATATTTTGGATATATTAGGTTAAATAAAACAATCAGAATTCATTTCCCATTTTTCCAGACTTTGTGAGTGTGGCTGCTGTAAATGGGGGGAGTCCTCTGGCAGCATCTCTTTTCAGGTAGCTGCTGGCCTTGGCCCCTCAGGACCTGCTGTGGGCTGCAGGGCCATCTATAGTACTGTCCTGGGTACTTGCCCTCCTGTGCTTGCCTGGGCCAGTCCCCTACTCTGAAGGAAGCTCTTTGCAGGCTGGCACTGCTCTGTACCCCAGGCCCTTCCAGGAATGGCAGTTGGGGAGGCTGTTCAGGGCAGGTGAGGGCTAAAGTCTCACTGGCAGTTGGGCCGTGAAGTCACAAGGTTCTGGTGGGGCAAGGAAGGTTCCAGAATAGCCCTACTGCCCAACTGCGCCTACCTCTCAGGGATCCTCTGGAAAGGAGGACAAGATGTGAGGGCAAGAACTTACCACCTTACCCACTCCCCCAGGCCCCACAGCCTTCTAGCCCCACTCCCCCACCATTTTCCAGCCCTGGCTTGGTGTCCAGCTTTGGCTACTGGGGCACAGGGCCCAAGCTAAAGCCGTAGATGACACCTGCTGGTGAAGCCATGTCAGGTGAGCTAGAGGTTCCACAAGGCTTGGAGCCACAGGGGAGAGCCATAGGGGACAATTCTGCTAATCAGCCCTCATAAACACCTGCTGGAGCTGGCTAAATGAGAACACTGTCCTGTTTCTTGTGTCCAGTGCTATCTGTCCTCAGGCAGGGCCCTAGACCTCTCTGATCCAAAGACCCTACCAGGGCCATGGTTTGTGACTCAGGGTGGTTGACAGGTGTCTAGGGCCATGATTTGGGTCCTTATACAAGCTTCAGCTGGAGCTACTGCCCTGAAGGCTGAGCTCCCAAGGCATTCTTCTTACAGAGCTAGCTGACAGCCTCTTGTCAGGAATGTCACTCCCTTCACAACCCAGCACTGTCACCCTGGAGGACCTAGAGCTGCTCCTGGTAGAAGGTCTGGCCAGCCCTGAGCCCTCGAGTCTGGAAGAGAACTCGGAGAGGAATGAGTCCAGCCCCTTGGCGTCCAGCTCCCCTGCCCCCGAGCAGGATACCTCCAAGCACTTGGAGGAGCAGTAAGCCCGAAGGGTACAGGGTAGGAGGGTTATGGAGGCTACATCCCTTCCAGAGTGGGCCCAGACTGAAGGGCCCATTCTGGCCCTGACCAGGGTGACTAAGTTGCAGGCTGAGGTGGCATCTCTGTGGGGACACAAGGTGCACTGTGAGCAGGCTTCCCTGAGCCTGCTGCAGGAGCTGCTGCAGGTTCGTGAGCGCGTGCAGTTGCAGTCCTCGGAGCTCCAGCAGCTGTGGCAAGAGATGCGGCATGTGGCCCAGATCCCTGAGAAGGAAGTGCAGGTGGTGAGCTCACCCCACACCCCCCACAGACCTGTCTTCCTTCCCTGAGGGTTGAGACTACTGCCTTCTGAACCCTGAGCCTGGCTCCCATGCTCCCACCTGAGTCTGTGCTGGAGAGATGCAGGGTGGATGGCAGATGCAGCCTCCCCAGCCCCACACCCTCCTCCTTACAGTTTCCTGGGACGCAGAATCAGGACCAGATGCAGATCCTGGACAAAAGGTACCTCCCACACACCAAGGGCACAGGCTTCAGAGGTGGGACCATGCTGAAGCCCAGACGCTGGCCTTAGGTTTCTGTATGCAATACCCATGCATGCCCCAACTCCAAAAGGCTGAGTCTGACTCTGGAGGTGGCAGGGTGCTGGCTGTAGGGCCGTGGGGCCACACTCACAGCCCCGGAGACCACCTAGCTTGTTCTGGCTAGCATAGCACTTTTTTGTGTACTAGGCTGGTGGAGGTCCGAGAAGCTTTGGCTCAGATCAGGAGAAGGCAGGCACTGCAGGATGCAGAGCGGAAGGGCTCCGAGCAGAAGGCCAGCATCAGGTGGGCTGGCTCCAAACCCACCTGCATGTCCCCAAGGGTCACGGCCCACTGGCCCTGTGCTATAGCAATATGAGCAGGGCATTCCCTGAGCTGCTGAGCTGCTGGCTGCTGGGGCACCTCAGACCTGCTGCAGTCCTTCTCACTGAAGACTCCAAGGTCTGTCTCTGCTCCTGTGTGTTCCCTGGGTGGGTGGTTTACCCTGGCCTAATGAGTACTGTGTCCCATGGCCTGGCCAGCTTCCCTGTGGCTACCTAGCTTGGGTCTCCAGGCAGCTGAGCTGGTTCACCCCACCGCTACCCTTAGGCTAGCCAAGCTGACTGAGTGGCTGAGGCAGGAAGAGCAGGGCCGGGAGGCAGCCTGCAGTACCCTGCGGAAGAGCCAGGAGGACACCAGCCACAAGGTGGAACAGGAGGTGGCCAAGATGCAGGTACCATTTGGGAGACAAGGCCAGCCCAGGCAGGGCCACCAACAAACCCTGATGTCTCTGGCTTGTGCCTTTGCCATCAGCGCAGCTCCCTCCAGCTGGATTTGCCTATGGGTGGGACACAGGGAGGACCCCAGTCTAACCCTGGAAAGGCCTCTCACCATAGTGGCACTACCTGTTGACATTACCTACAATTTTTTTTTTTTTTTTTTTTTGTGGTGCTGGGGATTGAACTCAGGGCCTTGTGCTTGCAAGGCAAGCACTCTAATCACTGAGCTAAATCCCCAGCCCCAAGAAACGACTTATTTGTTGTTATTGTTTGTTTGTTTGTTTGTTTGTTTGTTTTGTGGTGCCGGGGATCAAACTCAGGGCCTTGTGCTTACAAGGCAAGCACTCTAATCACTGAGCTAAATCCCCAGCCCCTTTACCTACAATTTTAGATAATTTAAAACTCAATTTCTTGGCCACACTATCCACTTTGCAATTCTCAGCAGCAGCATGGCTGGTGGCCACATGGTGGTTTTGGTGGGGGGGCGGTTCTTCACTATAGAAGGCTGCGGCCAGGTATCTCAGTTCCTGCTGCCTCTTCCTCTCCCTCCAGGTACAAGTTCAGGAGACAATGTCAGAGCACTAGCGCTCCTCCCATGGCCATTTTCAGCCTCAGTGTTTCCATCTGCAGGAAGTGTGAATTGCAGATTGCCAGGGCCCAGTTTCCCCCCACAGAAAGGACTCTTATGAGGGGCCTTTCTGTGGAGTGGGGTGGGAGACGGAACCATCACATATTCTCATGACTCAGGTCCTCAATTCTGTAAACGGCCTGACATTCTGCTGTATATCCAGGCTCCTAATGGAGCATGGCACAGGGTGGTGGGTGCCCAGCTGCCCTTGTAGTTCTGCAGCCTGGAGTTGGCCAGCTCCTCTCTCACTGCCAGGTGGGAAGTTAATGAATTGGCTCTGTGGTGAGGGCAGAGGCATTGGGCTGAAGGTTCCCAACACCCTGGGTATGGGGGAAGCTGCCCCATGTGGGGCTTTGCTTGCTCCTGAGCAGAGTGAGGGTGGTCCATGGCCATCTGGTGTAGGTGGCAGATCTCCCAGTCCCAGCCAGGGCCTGTGTGCCAGGATTGATGGCAGAAGAACCATGTGCCATGGACAAGGTGTCTGGTACCCAGGCCCTGTGAAACAGAGAGACAGAGACCTGGCTATCCCCTCCAGTCCCCCTTCTAGCACCTTCGGACTCTTGGGACAGCAGGAGAGCACCTAGGGGAGAAAGGAGGACCTCCCACAATGGGGCACATGCACAAGGGTGTTCTCACATGAGTGGGGGTGTTCACACGTTAACACCCACTTCCTTACCTGAGTTGGATATGATGGCCACTCCACTTTTCCCTGGCTGCATCCGGGGGTCTTGATGGTACCAAGCATGGCTGGACCCATGTAAGCTTGGCCTTCAGGCCCTTCGTGACTCATGAGCCTTGTCCTCTGGGGACAGTGGCTACAGTCCACCCTGCCTACTTCCCTGCCCAGAGTGAGACAAGCCCAACTCAGGTGTGTTCAGGGATCGTAGAGGAGACATGACTCAACCTCAAGCCTACCAAGAAGGGCAGGCAGGGTGTCTAGTGGGCGGGCTGCCAGTGACTATGTGGCCCCTTACCAGGCTCAGTTGACCAAGCTTGGGGAGGAGATGAGCCTCCGCTTCCTGAAGAGGGAGGCCAAGCTGTGCAGCTTCCTACAGAAGAGCTTCCTGGCCCTGGAGCAGGTGGGACCCTCAGTGTGATCAACCTCACTGTTTGGGGCACCAGTACTGATGAGCAGGTTGCAGACTCACAACCAGTGGCCATGTCCTCTCAGAGAATGAAGGCCTTGGAAGGCACACGGCTGGACGCAGAGAACAGCCTGCGGGAGGAGCTGAAGGGGCATTGGCAGAAGCTACAGGAGCTGACTGAGGAGCGTGCGCGGGCCCTGTGGGCACAGCGTGAGGTCGGGCCTGGGTGCTGGATGGGCATGTGGAGCCAGGGTAGGCACTGAGGCTCAGAGCTGCCTCCCTGCAGCAGGAGGAAGAGAGCTGCTTACGGGAGCAGTGCCGGGGTCTGGATGCAGCTGTGGTCCGGCTCACCAAGTTCGTGCGACAGAACCAGATGTCACTGAGCCATATCTTGCTGATGGAACAGAAGGCCCGGTGTGTGTCCTCAGGCCACAGGGAGCTGTGGGGCCAGGTGGGACACTCAGTCCCTTGCCCAGGAACTCACCACAGAGGCCTACCTCAGCAGGGAATGGTCCTGCCTCCCCCCGGCCCTGGCAGCCCTCAAGTAAAGTCTTAGGCACCTCTGGACACATCAAGGCAGAGTAGTGGCCCCTCTGGCAGGGGGCTCCTGTCCCTCCAGCCCTCTTAGTGGCACCCATGACAATACCATGTCCTTTGATTTGTGGACCTCCTGGAATGTTCTAGGGCTAATAACTGGGCCCCCCTTCCTGGGCCCAGCACGGAGGGATGGGCCAGTTTCCACTGAGGAAGTCTCCGTGGCATCAACCCCAGGGTCTCCAAGGTGAGCTTGGAAGAGAGTCAGGCTGGGGAGTTGGCCTCCTACATGCAGAACCTGGAGGCCGTACAGCTGGCAAGCAAGCTGGCCCGGCAGGAGATGGAGGATGCAGTTGAGCTGGTAAGGGGGCTGGGCAGGGTAGGGATCATAAGGACCCCCATGCACAGGCAAGGGCCTCTCTGATTCCTTTCCTGTCCCCCTACAGCTCCGAGAAAAGAGCCAGTTCCTGGAAAGATCAGTGGCCGAGCTGGCCTGGCAGTTGAAGGACCTGGGTGACCACTGCCTGGCCCTGAGCTGGAAGCTAGACCTGCAGGAACAGACACTAGGCTTGAGGCTGTCTGAGGTGAGTGCTGGCACATCCTGGAGGGAAGGGCACTCTGGATGGATGGCCTGAGGTGGAGGCTCATGCAGCCCTGGACCACTGGGCAGCTGTCCCCAGGCCACATAACCCCAGCCCTGGGCTTTTACTGAAGTGGCTGTCCCCAAGCCCAGGTGACCACAGTACAGAGCTTCCTGTTCAAGGAGGGGTGGCTCCTGCTGCAGCCTCTACCCAGCTCCAGCTGCAGAGGCCTGAGAGCCTACAGCCACTGCCCGTGGCCTTCAAATAACCCTGGAGATGGGAGGCATGAGGGAATCATGAGGCAGCCTCTGCCTGGGCATTGTTTTCCTTGTCTTTTGGTGCAGCTTTATTGAGATGCAGTTCAAACCCCAGGCAGCTCACCCCTAACGGTGTGACTCAGTGGTTGCAGTGTAGTCATGTGCTGTGCTGTAGAACTTTGTCATCATAACCCATCAGCAGTCTCCCCACCTGCTCCCCAGTACCCTGGTGATCTCTAACTGACTTTCTGTCTCTATGGTTTCCCTGTTCTGGACACATTGCATCAGTGAAGTGAAACAGTGTGTGGCCTTTGGTTTCTGGCCTCTCTCACAGGACATGATGTCCTCGTGGTCCACCTGCTGCAGCATGGACCAGTGTCTCATACCCTTAAGAGCTGTATAATATTCCTTCATATGGATAGGCCACATTTTGTTATCTATTTGTCTGTTGATAGACACACAGACTGTTTTTCTTTTTTGGCTGTCGTAATTAGGGCTGCCATGATCATGGGTATCACCCTCTGGTCTGGGGGCTGGATCCCTGGCCAGCACTGCAGCCCTGCAGGGCACAAGTATGGTCAGAACATCTAGTGGGGCACCTGACCCTAGCCTTGGTACTTCTTCTGCAGGGTGGCCAGCCCCCTCTCTGTCCCTGTCCCTATCCATTCTTGGTGGGCAGCAGGGGCTGGCCTTCTTGGGGGTGTGGCTATGTTCAGCCCGGTGGCCTTGTCTGAGAGGATCCAGGGCACCCTTTGCCCTGTCTGGTATGTCTATTCCCCAAGATGCCTCCCCAGCCCATCCTGGGCAAATGTGCTTGATATCAGGGGCAGACATGGGGTACTGCCCTCAGGGAACTCACCACCTCGCCTCCTGTGACCTCCCTGTGTCTGGGCTCTAGTTAGCCCCATCCATTCGTCTGTCCATCCTCCTCTGGGCTCCTGTCTCACTGGCTATCTGAATCCCAGGCAAAGACTGAGTGGGAAGGTGTAGAGAGGAAGTCCCTGGAGGACCTGGCCCAGTGGCGAAAGGAAGTTGCAGCCCGCCTGCAGGAGGTTCGGGAGAAGGTAGACCGCCTCCCCCAGCAGGTGGGTGAAGGCCAGAGGTAGGAGCCTTGTCCGGGTGGGCACAACCAGCCTCAAAGACAGAGACCTTTCCTCCCCCCTTCCCTCTCCTCTCCCTGTGCTGTCAGCTGGCTGTGCTCCACATTTCAGATAGAATGTGTCTCAGATAAGTGCATCCTTCAGAAGAGTGATACAGACCTGAAGATCTTGGCAGAGGGAAAGGCCAGGTAAGGGTATCAGTTAGCCTCCAGAGCTCCTGAGAAAAAGTCACAAGCTCCACTGACTATCCCTGTGCTGTGCTGGTACCCACAGTACTCCCCAAGTCTCTGGGTGCTGTGGTAGCTCTATTCTCTCTAGGCCTTCCAACACCACTCTGGGCTCATCTCCCTGTTGTGCAGCCTGCATAGCCCCTCAGGCTCCCTTCCTGCAACTCACTGAGGGCCCCACTGTGCCCCAAGCCTCCTTCCTGCCGGCCTTGCCCAGTACCATAGCCAGCCCTCTGTGCCCACAGAGAGTTTGAGGTCAGGACTGTACAGCAGGAACTGGCCACTCTGCTATCATCTGTGCAGCTGCTCAAGGAGGACAGCCCCGGGCGCAAGATTGCAGAGATCCAGGGAAAGCTGGCTACGGTACCTTTGGGCCCAGGGAAACTGCTGTGCTCACCACTTGCCGAGCTCTGAATTGCTCAATGATTCTGGGTTGGGGACTCTTCAAGGCAGCTGGACACTAGCAGGCAGTCGCAGCCATCATTATAAATGGGGCTGTGTTTAGTTTCAGAAGCAAATAATAAAGTTAGAAAACAGCATCCAGGCCAACAAGACCATCCAGAACCTGAAGTTTAATACGGAGACCAAGCTGGTGAGATGGAGCCCATGGCCCTGACCCAATCCTGCCCCCGCCTAGCTGAGTTCTCCAGCTCTGCAGTCTCCCAGGGGGTCCAGGGCAGCCCACAAGCTGTCTGCATCTGGCTGACACTGAGCCTTTCCCTGAAGATAAGAGGGAGATAAGCCCATATTTGTCATTTTCTCCCCCACCCCCCCACCCCGGTCCTGTGGTCAACTCCCACGTTCCAGCAGCCGCCCCACCCCCGCCTGGCGCCCCTGTGTCCATCCTGCAGCGTTCGGAGGAGATAGCAGCCCTGCGGGAGAGCGTGCTGCGCCTGTGGAGCGAGGAGGGCCCATGGCCACTAACACTGGGCAGCAGGCGGGTGTTCATGTCTCTGGTGAGGCAGCGGTTTTTCATCAAGGATGTGGCCCCTGGCGAGCAGGTTCCCATGAACTGCTGGGGCATCTATCAGGCCGTGAGGTGGGCGACAGGAGCTTGACAGCTTCTTCCCAGACTCTGGGTCTAGGAGAAGGGCTGGGGATGGTATCCCTGAGGGCAGCGGCCAGCCACAGGGAAGTTGTGGAAGAGAGTCTTGACCCTGAGTGGTGTCTCTGGCAGGTGGCTTCAGTGGAAGGCCATCCTCTTGAATCGAGTGGCTCAGCAGAGGCCAGAAGCAGTGTCAGAGACTTCCCACGGGGATCTGGTGCCCCAGCTCACACCTGTGTGCCTTCCCCAGAAATAAATGTGCTAGCTCTTGTACCTGTGGGAACCATTGTCTTCTGGTACCTGCTGGTGACATCCTCTAGGGGCCTGTGGACTGACTGGGATGGAGCAATGGGAGGGAACAAGGCCAAAAGGCCTAGTTCCTCAGCCCCCAGGTTTCTTCCTATCCTGCCTAGCCCGGCACCTGGTCCTATCAATTTCTGTGGTGGTCTGGGAGCCCCATTGCCCCAGGAAGAAGGGGCTTCATCTGGTTCTTCACAGAAGACCCAGGTCTGCCCCTGCCAGGATGCACCCAAGCCACTGGCAGGGATATGGGGAGGAAGGACTCCTAGAAGCTTCATGCCTGGGGCCAGGCCCCTCAGGTTAGTCCCCAGCCTGACAGCTATCGCCTGATGCAGTGCCAGTAGAAGCGGCTTCTTGGCGCTGACCTGAGGGATAATTAGTCATGTTTGCTCATGTAATCAGGTAATGCCCCCTCTTCCTGCCTCTCCAAGAAAACATGGTTTGGTGCTGGGGATTTAGCTCAGTGATTAGAGTGCTTGCCTTGCAAGCACAAGGCCCTGAGTTTGATCCCCGGCACAAAAACAAAACAAAACAAAAAAAAACCCAAAAAACAAAAAAACAAAAAAGCGTGGTTTATCCTACATACAGTCTGTGGCCTTGCCACTTGCCCAAGGACCATGGGCTCAGGCCCCATGGTGTGTGGGGCAGTGGTGAGGACTGGCCTGGTGTGGGCCCCTTCCTGGCAGTCCCTTGCCACTGACTTGAATCTTGGGGCAGGCTGGCCTGGCATGGTATAAGCCTCTTTGAAAGAGGGCTCAAGCATGTAGGCCCATGACCTCAGGAAGCTGCAGCTTCTGCCTGTGTCCCCTGCTCTTGTGGGCATAGCTCTGAGGACCCTATACAGTGGGAGGCTGTGGGACTAAAGGCTGGGGCCTGGGTCTGGATGCCTCCACTGTTCTTGCCTTCTTGCTGGGCCCTGGTGGTTGCAGCTCCAGAACTCAGCAAAAGCCCAGACCCTGATTCTGGGCCTAGAGAGGCCTTGCCTGAGCTGGGGAGCCAGCTGTGAGACTGCCTGGAGAGAGAGGATCTTGGGGAACAGGACAGAGAGTCTGGGCAACCCTTGATGTTCCCAGTGTTCTCCTGACCCTTGCCCACTTGCTAGGCCTCAGTCAGCTGTGCCCCCTCCAGGGCCTGGGTGCCTCCACCCTGCAGCTCTGGGCCAGCCTCAGCTGACCAGCTGGCCAGCAGATCGCTGAAGTCTGGTGTACCTGGGTGGAGCAGCCCCAGGGCACTTGGTGCTGGCTCCTTCCAGAAGGATGGGGGCAGCTTCCTCTGAGTCATGGGTGTGATGTGGCCATATTTCCGTTCTAGTCTCAGCCTGCGACCAGCAGATGTGCTAGGCCCTGGGAACTGCCGTAGCCCATAGTCAAAGAGCTCAGCCAGGGGTCCCAGTGGTGGCACCCCATCTGCAGGCCTACATGCCAGCCCTTCCAGCCCCCAAGATGAGTAGACCCCAGACTCAGTGGCCTCCTTGTCCTCCGAGGGCCCACCCTGGGCCAGGTGCACCAGGTCAGCATAGTATAGCTCCCGGGCAGAGCAGCTGGCTGGGCGGCTGTCAGCATAGATATCACAGGAGTCTGGGTCCTGTCCCTTGTCCTTAGGGCCAAAGTACCGCTGGATGTCACCATTGATGAGCTGTGAAAAGCGGAGCAGCTGCAACGGGGTCTCAGGGCTGTCGGGGCCCTCGGGGGCCACTTCTGGGCTCTGGGGAGATGGGCTATAACCCCCCAGCCCTTCAGCCTCCAGCTCCTGCTCCAGCTCCTCTTCCTCTTCCTCCTCCTCCTCTTCCTCCTCCTCCTCAGAAGTTTCTGGGAGGTCTGGTTCAGAGGGCAGGAAGAGCTGATGGGACTGCAGGGGCAGCCGGAAGTCACAGAGTGGCCGGATCACACCAGCAGCCATCTCCTTGCTGTCTCTAAGCTCCTGGGGACTCTGGGGTAGCAGACACCAGCTGAGGAGGGAAATTGGGGAGCAGGTTAGCAGTTAGGGCTGGCAGCACCTCACCTCGATGTACTCAAGAAGGCTTCCTTAGTTCCCCCAGGGATGCTGCGGAGCTCCTCAGGGAGGAGAGGTAGGCAGAGGCTGAGAGTGGGCATGTGGCCAATAGTGTATGTGGTAGAGGAGAAACTGCAAGGCACAGGTGTGGGTTTCAGGAGGGTGCTTGGTCTCTCGAAGGGACAGCCAGACCTTGTCTTGTAGGGTGGGGAGGGATTGTGCCACTAGACTCATTAAAATTGTGTTCACTCAGTCCAGACATAGTGGAGAGGGGAGAGAAACCGCAGGGCCTGGCTCTGTCCAGGCTGGGCTCTCCAGAGAAGCAGGGAATGGGCTGGACTCCTCCTAGCCTGGGGTTGCTGTGATGTTAAAAGCAGCAGCTTGGTGACCACCTTGACCTCACACAGAGCCTTTGTGGCCGCTGTTGGAGGCTGTGAAGCCCTGCCTGACTTAGCCCATTTCATCCAGCCCCAGGCACCGCCCCAGGTTTTAATGTAACACAATGTGAGGAGAAGGCACCAAGGGACCTTCATGGGGGAAGGAGTGGGCCCAAGGAAAATGGTGGGGGGACTGGGAGGTGAATGAAGGGACAGATGTGGCTTTCCTACTGTCCAGCTGATACAGAGTTCTGGATCCTGGAACCTAACCCCAGGGAGAGATGCAACTCAGAGGCTGGTGGATTCCCCCCAGGGGGAGGGAGTAAAGGTGCTAAGCTGGTAAAGGGGGCCTGAGAATGAGTGGCCAAGATCCCGAGACAGGTGCTCCTCAGGGTCAGGCTGATTCAGCCGCCTGCCCCTCCTGTTTCCTGAAGCCGCCAGTGGTGATGAGGAGGGGAGCCACTTGGAGTCTCCCCACCTGGCTGACCACGCTGGTCTGACCTCCCTCACCGAGCTGGGTGCTCTGCCATAGGAAGCGTCCAGTGGCCCTAGTGCTGGATTTTGTGGGACACAAGAGGAGGGGGTCCTGGGAGAGCCTCTGGGCAAAGGCCTCCCAGCCCACAGCTCCCAATGTGTGGCACCCCAGCAACCCTCCCAGCCCACCCCAGGCCCTGCTCCTACCTGGCCAGGCTGTAGCTCTTCATTCAGCAGGCCCACTTCTACCTGGGCTCAAGCATTTATAGCTGGGCTCTGCAGCCACCCCAGGCTGGCAAATATTTGGCGACGGCATTGTCATTGCAGACTGGGCAAACAGATCCCGTTTGCTTTAGCACCCAGCAACCAGGGCCCCGCAGGGGGAGCACCGCAAACCAGCCTCACCTGCACACAACCTGCTGGGGGACCGTGGAGTGTTTGCCTCGGGCACAGCTGGCCCACACCCTGGACCCGAGGACCCTTATCTCTGCTGCTGATTGGGGCCCAGTCCAAGCCTTGTCAAATAGGCAGAAAATTAAATTTCATGCTATTTTGAGTTCTGGAGTAGGCCACTCTCGAGGACATCCTGCCTCTGTGTGTGCTACATACACAGGCTTCTGCCGGCAACCATACCCTGAAGAAGGGGAAGGGACAGAGGCCACGGGACCACTAATAGGGGCCTGAAGATGGACTGATGCAGATGGCCCCTGGAGCCCCTGCCCAGCCCCCTCCAGTCATGGAAAGCCCTTCTAGGAAGCTGTGACCAGTCTCAACCAGTCCATATAGGACTGTGATGGAGACCCTGCCTGGCAGGGATACATGGGATTTTTCAGTCCACCTGATTGAACCTATTGCTGCTCTGGGCTTCCCAGGGGCCGGGTGGAAGTGGCACCTCCCTTCCCTAGTCCCAAGCCTTCCTCTGACTGCTGCCACCCAGGGTGAAGCTGGGGAACTCCAGGTCTTCAAAGCTGGCCAACTCCTTCAAATCTTTTGGGGTCTCCCAGACTTTCTGCCATGCAGTGGTTAGCTTTGTAGGGCCACTATAATCAATGGCCACAAAGTGGTCTATAACATAATTCTGGAGACCAGAGTCCAAATCAAGGAGTCACTGAGGATGGTTCCTTCCAGAGGCTCCGGGGGGTACCTGCCTGGGCCTCTCTGCACCTGGGCTTCCTGGCAAGCCCTGGCGTTCCTGACTGTGGCTACTTTGTTCCAGTTTCTGCCTCATCTTTACATGGCCTGTTCATGTATGTCTCTTCTAAGAATGCCCATCATTGGGTTTAGGGCCCATACTAACCCACTGTGATCTCAGCTTAACAGATAACATCTGCAAAGACCCTATTTCCAAAAAAGGTCACATTCAGAGGTTTCCAAGTAGACATGTATTTCCAGTCCCGCTATCTTCCATATGGATCATGGTTCCTACCCCATCATTCATCACATGTGGCCCCACTGGGCAGTTTGCTCCCTGTAGCAACCTCACTGGCACTGGCCAGGAGAATTCAGGCTCAGGCACTGCCTGCAGTGACTCCTGTTGCTGCTGGGGTTCATTCTGAGGATAGGACAGCAGCTCTCTCTCTCTGACTTGTGCCCAAGAGCCCCAAGACACTTGGTGTTCTGAGTCTCCAGTTCCTGGATCTTCACTTGTCCAGAGGGCTGGAAGGGTTGTAGACACTGTTCCACCCCTTCCCTGGGTCCTTGCCTCTTGTCTCCAGCTCCACCTGCTTCAGGTAGGAAACAGCCACCTCTTACCAGGGATATTCCAGTGCACTGGGGTCTGGCCCTTGCTGATGGTTGCAGTCATTTCCTGGCACCTGGAGATCAGGAGAATTCAGGGATCCTGTAGCCACTTAGTGCTTGGGAGCTGCAGTCAGGACCCTGGCCCCAGGATGAGACCCTCTAAATGCCAAGTCTGATAGGTTGCTCACATCTCAGTAAGAGGTTATGTGCTTAGTACTGGACCCTGGGGAGGAGTGGCAAGGGCAGATCACCTTTAGTTCCCTGGGAAAGGCTGCAGGGCAGGGGGAAGGTGACAGCATTGTCATGGCCCATCAGTTAAGACTTGTTACTACCACTTCCCAGGCAGGAAGCCCAGGCTGTGCCTCAGTAAGGCCATATCCCAGATAAGCCTGTGCCCCAGATGAGACCATGTCCCAGGTGAGCTTGTGCCCTTGGGTGAGCCGTTGTCCTGGGATGAGGTGCATCTGGCCAGGTCAGTTCTGACTGTCCTGTCTGCCCAGCAGAGACCTCTGTCCCCGCAGACTGACCTCAGGCTTGACTGAGTCCAAGGCTTAAGCATCCAAGGACACTTGTCCGGTCCTGCCTGTCGAGTAGCCCTGCTTTAGCTCCAGTGATCTCCCCTCTGGCCCAGCACAGCACAACTGTCAGTTTAGACCTATAGGGGCCCAGAGTTGGTATTCCTGGCAGCTGCCTAGGCTGCTGGAGTACTATATTCCCTCTCTGACCATGTGCTACCCCACCCTCCTGCCAGCTCAGGGGGCTTCAGGCTTGGGCTCCCACTTTGATCTTCCCAGGACCCTAGAGCTGTACTCAAGATGGGCGGAGTCCACAACCACTCCTGGCCAATGCCATAGCGCCCTCTGCTGCTGGACATGAGAAGGAAGGGCAGCCCCAGGGAAGGGGCTAGAAAGAAGTCCAGGGCAACTATCTGGCCTTGGGCCTGAGTCTCCATGCTACCTGCCTCCATCTGCTAGGTAGGCAAGGAAGGGGACAGCTGGAGTACCTTGGGAACAAGGCGGAGGACCCAGAGGGTTACAACCTGACCAGGATAGGAGACAGGAAAGATGTGACACACTGTGGGCACCCGCAGCCACCAGTTTGCTCCATCCAGCCCTGGTCTGTGCGACCCTGGGCTGGGCACTGTAGGGTGAGGAAATGAAACACAGCCCTGTGCCCAAGGAGGTCCTGCCTATGTGACTAGGAGAGGAGCTTCAGGGCCTCAGTGTGGGGGCCAGCCACAAGAAGGCAGTGTGTTCCTACAGAGGAAAGAATCTGGAAGGACCCAGATGATGCCATGGAGCTGGGGACTCTGGGCTTTCCCGGTGGCCAAAGTTCTTCCAAGGTGGCCAGGGTTCTTCCAAGGCAAAGCAGGATTTCAGAGTCAGAGAAAGACTAGAAGATGCTACTAGGTTTGAAGATACAGGGAGCTTCCAGGAGCTGGAAAAGACAAGGAAGCAGATATCTCCACTGCAGCCTCTAGTGTGACACCTCAATTTCAGGCCAGTGCAACCTGCTTGGGATGCCCTGACTTCCAGGGCACTAAGTGTCATTTAAGCTACTCAGATGTGGCCATTAGTTTCAGCATAGGAAAACCACAGCAGGAGACTGTCAAAAGGGAGAGCTGAGTGACTGTCTGTGAAATGAGGACCTTTTCCCCAGTCACAGGGAGCACCTGAGCCCACATTCCAGGTGAGGCCTAGAACATTTGAGCCTCCACTTGTCCCTCTGTCACTGAAGAGCTGGCGAGACAATGTGTGAGGCAATCGCTGCTGCTTCTATAGACAGTCATTCCCTGGGCCCTCCCCGAGGGCCCTCCCCGAGGGCCCTGCTTCCTCCCTGAGGGCCCGGTCTTTAAACCTCACCCCCATATACTTTCTTTCCCCTGTCTTCTGACTCAGGCATCTGGACAGTGTGGCTGGAGCCATGGCAGGATGGAGGGAACTGTAATGACCAAGGACAGAGATGCCCATTAGTGCCAGAGACCATCTTCTAACCACCAGACTCTTGTCCTTGTCCTGGAGGAATCCGGTGATTTTCCCTGCCTGACAAGAGACTGAGGAGAAAACTGCAGCCTGGGATGGAAAATACTAGTGTGTGAAAAAAACAGACTAGATAGAGAAGACAAGGTTGGGCAGGGCCTGTGATACTGGCATTGGGGATGTGGGAATAGGGGAGCCCTGAGGCAGGAGACTGGGGAAGGTGCTTTGCACCAGTCCAAGTCATGAGGGAGTCACGTGGGGGTGCACTGAGGGGTGATGATGGGGAACAGGACTAATAGCATCCCCCTTACCATTCTGAGTTTTGCACCCTCTTCAAGATAGACTAGGTGTCTGGCAGGCAGGACATGAGCTCTGGTTTTTGTTTCTGATGAGGCTGGACTAGAGGACAGCATCCTGGGGGGTTGCTGTTGCTTCCCCAGAATCATTGCCTGCTTGTGTCTACTTGATGTTGGGTGGGTATCCCCAGTGCTCCTGCTGCCCATCTTGGTCCTTTAATAGGCCCAAGCATATGTCTCATCATCTGTGGGCAGTGCTGGGCCCAGCAGGGCTGTCCGTCCTCTGCCTCCATCAGCCTACATCCCATCTTCAGGCAGCCCTCAGGCCCTGAGAGAAGGCTCTGTCCTTCCACAGGTGCAGTCCTGCCTGTCCCCAGGCACCCCATTATTGATTTTCCCAGGAAAATCAATAGCTCCAATATGTCAGCTCTCAAGTGGCGCTACAATAAATTACCCTACCATTAAGCATACAAGTTTGCAGCCTCCAACTCCCATTAGCGGGACATTAGGCCTTCCTTGAAATTTCTCTGTGTGTGTTGAGATAATGAAGGCTAAGGTGTCCGTGCATATCCCAGGGTTGGACAGGGAGGTGACATGGCCAGCTCAGCATACAGCTTTTCAAAAAGGCACCTGAGAACAGACACAGGGATGGGACATCTCAATGGGAGGGTGTCAGGAAGGACTGCAGAACTTGGCATGGTCCTGGGCTGAGGGGCCCATGGAAGCAGTATCTTGCCTGTACTTGCTGCTGTCAAGAGCCAGGCAATGCCACTGTGGGACAATGGTATCACTCTCCTGGGGCTGCCAAAACTAAGTGCCACAAATTGAGCTACTTAAAAGACATATCGTTGGTTCTTGGGGCCAGAAGTCCAAAATTGAGGTGCCAGCTGAGATGGCCACAGACCTCCCTAACCTTTCCTCAGCTGTAGTCCCCATGTTCCTTGGCTAGCAGAGGTGTCATGCCAGCCTCTCTTGTCAGGTGACTCCCTTCTGTGTGTCCTTATCTCTTGGGGCATTGGATTTACAGCCCACCCTAATCCAGGATGCCCTCAGCTTAACTAAGGACATCCGCAAAGACCCTATTTCCAAACAAGGTCATGTTCTGTTCGGTGGGGCGGGGCGGGGGGCACCGCTCACCACAGTACAGCATCTTCTAGGCCTCATAGGAGTCTGAGCAGACCATGAAGCCCATCTTAAAGCTGAGGAAGCTGAGGCTTGAGGGCTCAAATCACTCTCCAAGGTGTCTGTTTCTGTCCTTGATTCAGGACATTAATGGAGACCGAGATGGCCACAATGACCTGCCCCAGGATGAAGATCCAGCCCCTGCCCCACCTCCTTACTCTGGACCACATGGCTTTCCTGGGCAGCTGCCCTAAAGCATCCCAACCAGGGAGCTGTTCCAGCCTCAGTCAGCAGCCCCTACTGCAGGTCCATCTTAGCCACAGGACCTTGACCCTCTCTTCCAGGAAAGTCCTCTAGGATGTACACCACCCACACTTGGGCCCCCTCCTCCCAGGCACAATGGGAACCCATCAGCAGGGAAGGCTGGTGTGGCAATGATGGGTTCTAAGGTGAAACAGGTGGGGTGGGGCCCAGGGAAAAGGACCTGGGCAAACAGGTGCCTTTGTTGACACTGCAGCTGTGAATGTCCTCCAGGGCTGGGCTCCCAGACTCCAAGGTATCCTGACCTCCAAACACCTCCAGCCCATGCTCCTTCTGCCTAGTGCCCTGAAAGTGCCTGGGGGTGAGGACCATGATGAGTCTGGGGCTTTCCTCACCAGGAAGTGGGCACAGGAGACAGCAGGTTTCAGGTCACAGGTGGATTGTGATTTTTTGTTTTTTGGTACTAGGGTTGAATCCAGGGCCTTTACATTAAACTATATCCCAAGTCCTTTTTCATTTTTATGTTTTTGGTTTTTTTGCTTTTTTTTGAGATAGGGTCTCACTAAATCACCAAGTTGCAGCCTGGTATGGTGGTGCATACCTGTAATCCTAGCACTTGGGAGGTTGAGGCAGGAGGAGCACTGCAAGTTCGAGGCCTTGTCTTCAGGGGACCTGTTGTTGCACTGTGAAGGGCCATGTGTCCCATTCTGTGGCTTGGTGACAGCACCTCTAGCTCCAAGTGCTCTGGCACACCCTTGACTGTCCCACTGGGATTCTGTGTGAGTGAGGCAGGGTCACTGCTGTGAGCAGAAATATCTATATTACCATCAGTTACCCACAAAGGGTCAACTTGTAGTCTAGACCTTTCCCTTCCCACCCTCTGGGGCTCTTAGGCACCATTCCCTACTTTCTAGAACAAAACATAGAAAAGCGCCAGATTTCATTTGAGGAGAAAGCAGTCCAAGGTTTCTGGATCCTATAGTTGATTGACCCATGTGACAGAGAAGGGGTGAGGAATATTAGGGTGTAGCAAACTGGCTGGGCAAGTGGGTGTGACCTGTCAATCACTGAGATTCAGGATTTAAGCAGAAAAAAAAAATTTCCAAATCCTGTACCTGGGACCAATCAGAAAGTGCTATCTTCAATTATTCTCACCAGAAATCAAGCAAATTCTGATAGGACAGCCTAAATCTAAGGGCAGCCTGTGGAGTAGGGGATATGAAAGAGGTGACCTTTAAGCTCTGGGCCACTGTGTTCTCTCACTTCCCCAATGGTGCTCTCACCCTGCAGAGTGTACTTCTTTTCCTACCTTTAATACCTTTAAAAAATGTAAAACCTTGCTACAGTACAGTTTTTTTTGTTTTTTTGGTTTTTTTTGGTGCCGGGGTTCAAACTCAGGGCCTTGTGCTTGCTAGGCAAGCGCTCTACCACTGAGCTAAATCCCCAAGCCCACTACAGTACTTTTTGTGATTGTCTTGATCAACCAATTCTTTGCTCAGGTTGACAAGAACCTAGAAAGCATCTCTAACAATCCATAGCACCCAGAACCCTGATAACAGGGGCATTTTTACTTTTTTCTAATTGGTTTAAAGCACTGTCTGTGGTGAACCCAGGTGTGCCTGATTTGTGTATGACACAATGAATTGTAGTTTTTATGTGGCATAGGTACACATAAGTGCCATGTAAGATGGCATTTAGAGGACCAGCTTGTAAAAGAATTTATCAATAGACAATGAATGTAGAAAAGAGGAAATTTTATTTAGATCAAGGTATGCTACCAAAAGAGCCAGGGGGCAGGGTTTCAATTGTCCAAGATATGAATTGTGTAATCAGGGCGAGACTGGGTTCTTTTTTGTTGTTGTTATTTTGGGGTTTTTTTTGGTGCTAGGGATTAAACTCAGGGCCTTGCAAGCAAGCACTCTGACCACTGGGCTAAATCCCCAGCCCCGAGACTGGAGTTTTTATGAAGGTTTGAGAGTATAAAAAAGGGTCTAGGCAGCAAATGTGATTGTCTAAAGACTGCCGTTTCCTGGATCATTTAGCACTTTACAGATCTGGGAAGGCCCTTACTGAGAGTACCAAATTGAGCATTGAGTTGTCTACAGTTGTAATTTTTTTTTTTTTTTTGGTGGTGCCGGGGATCGAATTCAGGGCCTTGTGCTTGCAAGGCAAGCACTCTAATCACTGAGCTAAATCCCCAGCCTACAGTTGTAATTTTGACAAGACCATTTCCTCAGGCCTTCAGCTTTAGATAAGGTGATAAGCAGGTCTATGCTTTTTTTTTTTTTTTTTTAAAACAAGGTCTCCCTCTGTAGTTCAGGCTGGCCTTGAACTCACTGTAGTCCTCCTGCCTCAGGCTCCCAAGCGCTGGGATTACACGCATGTGCAACCAGAGCCAGCTATGCCTATCTTTTATTTTTTGTATTTTTTGGTGCTGGGGATCGAACTCTGGGCCTGTGCTTGTTAGGCAAGTGCTCTACCACTTAAGGTAAATCCCCAACACCCTATACCTATCTTTCAAAAATGATGCGTCAGGACTCTGGGAGGAAGGAATGGGTCCTATATCAAAAGGTCTAGGGGCTGGGGCACAAGGCCCCTGAGTTCAATCCCCAGCACCCCCCCAAAAAAAAGATGTGTTGCTGTTTTAAGATTGCCTACTAAGAGCCTGATGTCTTTAACTAGAATTCCTTTGTTAAGGGTTTTAAAGTGCAGTTCAGACAGTAAGGGTTTTAATTCATTTCACTGCCGACAACTGGCCACTACAACAAGATCATATTCAGTACGGTTGACATATATATATATATATATATTTTTTTTTTTTTTTTTTTTTGATGCTGGGGATCAAACTCAGGGCCTTGGGTTTAGAGGCAAACGCTCTAACCACTGAACTAAATCCCCAGCCTAATATAGCTGATTCTAAACATAATGTACTGAAGTCAGAGCTCCCGTTCAGAACAGAACCTCCAGCCAGGGGTCGGGGATTTAAGGCCCTGAGTATGACCCCAGCACGCTCCCCCTAACACCATCGCCAAAAAAAAAACCCTCTAGGCACGCATCTCCGTGGTGCACCTCCCGGAAGCTGTCACCTATCTGGATGTCCCAAGCAGTCTGTGGACAGTGCCCGCCTATCCACCCCAAGAACACATGGTTTCTGGGGACCTGGGACAGCGCAGGTGGACACGAAATCCCTTCGGCAGTGCAGCGGTCTTAGCCCAGAAGGGACGGTTCCAAGGCTTCGAGACGCCCGGCCTTGCCATCGAGGCAGCTGGCACTACTAAGACACGTGCTGCGCAGAAGGCCACGTGCGGAGATCGAGCCCTTCTCGAGTGTTAAAGTCACGCTTCTTGGGGGACCCAGACGAGGTCCTGGGAAGAGGACACACACGGGAATCCATTCTCAAGGCCACGGGAGGACGGACGTCAGGCCCTCACCTCGGAGGCCTTTAGGCTGGTACGTGCGGCTCCAAGCCGACCTCGTCCAAGGAGCGCGGCCACTCACTCCTTACCGCCCCTGACCGCGCGGTTCGGTTTTCCAGGGCTGGACGGAAAACTACACTTTCCGGCACGCTCTTGTGGGCGCCGGGACGAGAACTGCGACAGAAGCGCCTGCGGAAGAATTACGTTATTTCCGTTGCGCGACTGGGCTCACGTTCTGTAGTCGTGAGCCGAACTCTAGTATGGCGTCTAACTTCCGGTTCTGTGCGACGGAAGTGACGTACTGCGGCACGCCGGGCTCGGTGCAGAGGGCAGAATGAGCCGGGTCTTGTGTCCTCCTGCGGCCCGGTGAGTCACGCGAGGTCTAGGCGGGCCGAGGGTGGGAGACAGCGGGCGGGAGAAACCAGGCGGGAGGAGCGCTCACTACTTTCCTTTATCTAGGGCTGCCCGGGCGCTGAGGCTTGTGGGTTGGGCTTCGCGAAGCCTACATCTGTCGCCCAGTGGCCCGGCTCAGTCCCAGCCTCCGGCTGAGCAAGAGGAGGACCCCGACCGTCCCATTCAGTTTTCCTCCAGCAAAGCCAACCCGTCTCGCTGGACTGTGGGGCATTCCCTTGGGAAGCGACAGCAGCGGCCCTGGTGGAAAGTGCTGCCCCTCAGCTTCTCCCTTATGGCTCTGGTTATCTGGTGCTATCTCAGAGAAGAAAGCGAAGCGGACCAGTGGTTGAGACGGGTATTTGGAGAAGTGCCAGAGCCCAGTGATTATCCTGAGGAGCCTGGAACTTCGGCTGCCTACGGGGCGAGAACTTAATAGAGTGCCTGCTGGGGCTAGCAGTAAGGAAACCACCTGCCGCTCTTCGGTTTTATTTGACGTTGCGATCGTCATCTGTTCCCTGCCTGATACCAGTATCCAAAAGACTTTTCAAGAGCCGTAGAAGAGGCTTCGGTTGCACTGGCTGTTGTTGAATTTGTGATGTCTTTGTACAGCCTAATCATATTTCTAAGGCATGTAATCCAATGTTAATTTGTACATCATTTGCTTTCCAAGACAGAATAACTGAAAGAGGTATTAAACTTTATAATATACCGTGTTGGGTATAAATAACCATTGATGTTATTTTTGCTTATTAATGGAAAATACATTTTGGTTTTTTGTTTTTGTTTTTTTTGGAAAATACATTTTGATAAGGTTGAACTATGGTGATTTTTATTTTTTTGCATTTCTTTTTTTTTTTTTTGTGCCAGGGATCGAACTCAGAGCCTCGTGCTTGCAAGGCAAACACTCTAACCACTGAGCTAAATCCCCAGCTCCTTTTTTTGTATTTCCTTAAAGTATTTTAGTAGGCCAACAGCCTCAACTTCTGTTTATTTTCCTCCCTCTCCCTCCTCCAAAATGTTTTTCCCCCCTCCAAAATGGGAATTTAAGAAACCTAAATGTAAATTGTGGAGTACACTATCAAATGGAACCAGAAATAAGGAACTTTTTCTGCAAAGCCTTAGCAAGGCAACAACTTGCTGAGTAGAATACACTGATAAGTATTTCTTTTCAGGCCAGTAGTTTGCAGCCAGGTGTAATGGTACACATCTGTAATCCCAGCTACTCTGGAAGCTGAGGCAGGAGGGATGGCAAGTTTGAGGCCACCAGCCTAGGCAACTTCAGTGAGACCCTATCTGGAAAAAAACAAAACAAAACACCCTGGAGGAGTGGGGGTCCTGGGTTCAATCCCCAGTACCACCCTCCCACAAAGGCTCTATTTTAGGGTACCCTAAGTGATATATTTTCCCAAGCATTAGTGAGAAAATCCTTGCCTAATTCTGAGTTAAACGCAAGATGTGTGTAAAGAAGCCTTTATTTACTTAAGCTTCTAGTGGAAGTTCTTTTTTTGTGCTGGAGATTGAAATCAAGGCCTTGCGCTTGGTAGGCAAATACTCTAACCACTGAGCCAAATCCCCAGGTTCCTAGTGGAGGTTTTTTTGTATGTGTGTGTGTGTCAGAGATTGAACTCAGGGCCTTGTGCTTGCTAGGCAAGCACTCTAACCACTGAGCTAAATCCGCAGCCCATGGAAGTTCTTATTTTAATGTGTTTGTGGTGCTGAAGGTAATGAGAAATTTCTCTGGTGCAGATCTTTGAAGAAAAGATTTTTGGCTACTCACTACCATCTCACAAGAGCCTCTTTACACAAAGTGCTCTAATAGTTTGGCACACCTTTGTAAGTTATGAGACACGTGGGGTAGATACAGATATCAGCAATGTACCTAAGTTTCATTTGTGCTTTATGGTCATTTTTCTGAACTCTTAGTTTTTGTGACATTCCTTAAGCAAGTTAATCAAGATGTATTCTTCCACGTATAACTGGAGACAGGTCAGGATGCATCTTTAGGAGGTGATGGATCACAGCAGTGTAACCAGTGCTTGACCACACAGGAAAGGCTGAAGTGGGGGGTCGCCTATGAAAGACCAAGACCCTTAGGCTGGCCAAATGGGAGCAACTAGCCATACTGCCCCACAGGAAGCAAATCAAGCATCCAAGCACTTTTTTTTTTTTTTCAAATTGGTGAGACAGTTTTTGAAAGATTGACCCAATTTTAGCCTCTACTTACATGGTTTTAGTGGGAGCAAAGAACTAAGATGTTTTCTTTTTGGCTTGTTATGGTTGTGAACTGTTTGGTTGCAAACCATTTTGTTTGAACAAGTTATTCAAACTCAAACTTTACTGTCACTACCTGGCGGGGTGGGAATGTCAGAACTACAGAGAACTGTGTTAATTTAAAGTAATGTTTCTCTCTTTTTTTTTTTTTTTGGTGGTGCTAGGGATTGAATCCAGAGATTTGTACATGCTAAATAAGCACTGCCACTGGACCCTCAGCCCTAAAAGTAATTTTCTCATGAGAAAAGCAACATCTTTGTTTTCTGGAAAAGTTAAGACACTAAGCAAGAAGACTAGTAACACCAGTAATCTGAAACACCTAGAGGTAGCCACTGTGAAGACCATGTCATTTACCTTTCCAAATTGTTTTCATGAATATATAAATTCCATTTTTCAAGAACGTGGGGGATTTAAAAATTTTTAAAAAATTTTTGTGGTGCGGTATATTGAATCCAGAGCCTCGTACATGCTAGGTGAGCACTCTACCACATACAGTAGACGTTGAGAGGCTCCAGGATGGTGACTTCATGGTCGTGATGTGGGTAGTTGATGTCATGAGCAAAAGGAGGACACTTGGCCATGTTGGGACAGTGGGCAGAACTAGCCCATGTCTGGAGTTTTTACCTGATGTTTTGTAACAGAGCACATTGAGATGTGAACAGTTAAGTCATTTATTTATTTATTTTCTTTTTTGGGTGCTGGGGATCGAATTCAAGGCTGAGGCAAGTGCTCTACCACTTGAGCTAAATCCTCAGCCCCCTTTAACTTTTTTTTAAGGGGGTGCTGGGGATCGAACTCAGGGCCTTGCACTTGCCATGCAAGTGCTCTACCACTTGAGCTAAATTTCCAACCCTTAACTTTTTATAGAATGCTTATTTCTCCCAAGTGAGCTGCAGCTTGTGTTTTTCCTAGGGTTCTTGACTTCTCCGTATAAACTCTGAGTAGGTATTAAGCATGAGAGAGGACCATTGCAAGCACAGTAGAACTAGGCATTTGTAGTGATGCCATGGGCAGGAGGAAGAAATTGTGAAAAAATTAAAATTTCTTTCAAGGAAGAGATTAAATGGATGTTTCTTTTTTGTTTGTTTTTTGAGACAGGATCTCGCTATGTAGTTCAGGCTGGCCTTAAATTCACCATGTAACCCATGCTGGCCTCAAACTCATGGTGATCCTCTGCCTCAGCCTCCCAAGTGCTGGGATTTTTTTCCCTTACAAAAAGATGGGGAAGCTGGGGATTTAGCTCAGTGGTGAGAGTGCTTTCCTTGCAAGCACAAGGCCCTGAGTTCGATCCCCCGCACCAAAAAAAAAAAAAAAACCCCAAAAAGGTGGGGAAACCCTGGTCTAAGTCTGGTAGTATCCCAGCCTTTGAAGAAAATTCTTTGACAGTGAAAAATGACACTTGCAGTCTTTACAGCCTATCACACCTTTCTCTGATGTCCCAAGGAAGAGGTCTTAGGCGAGAAGGAAATTGAGGTGCCTCCACATCGCAATAGAAAAAGTCCCTAAATCCTTTATCCTGAGTCCTCACCTTCCTTGTTTGAGTTCTGAGACTTTTGATTGAGTTTTGCTATTTGGAAGATTCCTCAAGTGATCCTTCTCCTTTGTTCTGTATCCCTCCGAGCTAAAGGGCCTGGGGTTATCCTAGACACTCCCCACCCCTCCAGACACACACACTTGGGGATTGAATCCAGTGCTCTACACTGGAAACGCCCCCCACCCACTACCTTTTTTTTTAAAAAACTGAAATTTATTTATTTTTTTTTTTTGGTGCTGGGGATCGAACTCAGGGCCTTGGGCTTCCAAGGCAAGCACTCTAACCGCTGAGCTAAATCCCCAGCCCCAACCCACTACCTTTTGAGACTAGGTCTGGCTAAATTGTCCTGGCTGGGTTGTGCCCCTTCGTGCCTTATACTCTCCAAGTAGCTGGAATAGACATGCACCATCATGTTCTTCTGTCCTGGACTTTTTCATTCCCTGCACCTAGACCAGTCTTTTTGAGATATGCTTATTCCACTGAACAACTGATGGACTAGCCCTTCTGTGTTTTATTTTCTTGCTTGGTTTACTTTGAAAATATCATGTTCTTGATTTTTTTTTTTTTTTAATGAGACAGTGTCTTGCTATGTAGTTCAGGCTGGCCATGAACTCACTGTGTAGCCTAGGCTGACCTTGAACTCATGGTGATCCTCCTGCCTCAGCCTCCTAAGTGCTAGGATTACAGGTATGTGCCACCATGCCTGGTTATCATTTTAATTTCAAGATTTAAATATACTATTTGTAGAGGTAATAATAATTCATTGAAAAAACGTGAACATATCCTACCAGCAAGTGGTAATTTTTATTTTACTATATTATTTTCTTTTTTTTTTTTTTTTTTTATGGTGCCGGGGATCGAACTTAGGCCCTTGTGCTTGCAAGGCAAGCACTCTAATCACTGAGCTAAATCCCCAGCCCCTTTACTATATTATTTAAAACAACACATGCTTGTACCAAAATATCTTTGAACATAAATCACTGAATCTGATATTCATCAGGTCGGTGTTGCTAGCAATGGAAGAAATTATTTTCATAAAAGTCAGAACTTTGTGCTTGCTTCGAAAGAAAAAAAAAAAAGTCAGAACTTTGCTTTCCAGCCATACTTCTTTCAGGACAGATCTCTGGCAAGCATTAGAGGTTGCAGCTCAGAAGAGGAAACCTTGAAACTCACCTGCCAACTATGTGGATGCTGCGTTGATTTTGCATCTGAGATCTCTCACACCACATATTTACAAATTAATACACTCTAGCCCTGGGTTCTCCCTTCTGGACACGCCCCAAGGCTGGCTGAGTCGGTTTCTGTGCATCCCTGCCCACTCTGTGCACCATTTTAAAAAGAATCTGTTGGACTAGAATTCAGCCACTTAAAACACATAATTAAAAAATGTTTAAGTGGCCATCGCTACCATCTAGTTTTAGGTCTTTTCGTGCTAAAAGCTCGGGTGTCAGTGAGCAGTCCCGCCCGCACTTAGCCCAGAGCCGAGACCCGACACCGATTAGCTCGTCAGCGACTGCGCTTGCACCGGGTGCGAGCCGCGCGCTCTAGAGTCCCGGCTGCGGGCCGCGGCGAGCCGGCGGGGGCGTGGCGGAGCGGGGCGTGGTCGGCGGGGCGCGGGGGGCTCAGTGCGGGGGGAGATCCGGGGGCGGGGGCGCTGGCGCTGCGCATGCGCGCTGCATTGTTTTGACTGAAAATGCCGTCGGTTTCGAAAGCGGCGGCGGCGGCGGCGGCGCTGAGTGGGTCCCCCCCGCAGACCGAGAAGCCGACCCACTACAGGTCAGTGCCCGGCCCGCCGCCTGTGCCGCCCATTAGCCGGGGAGCGGCCCGCGCGTGCCTGGCCAGGGCCTGGGGTGTCGCCCCAGAACGTGTGCCCCTCCCGCCCTCTCCCCCAGCAGTCCGGCCTGGCCTGGGTCTCGGCTTCGGTGGGCCATGCCGTCGGGAGCGAGCGGCCGCGCCCGGCTGGCGGGGTGGACCGGGGCTCGGGGACTGGGCGCGCGCCTGGGCGCACGAGTCGGCGCGCCATTGGCTGGGTTCGAGAAGCGGGCCCTGGGTTTGGGAGTACGGGCAGCGCCTGCTCTCGGGATAGGCGTGCGACCCTCTGATTCAGCCTGCGGCCGCCTGAAACTGGGAGGCGGCGCCAGAGTCTGGAAGAGGTTTCAGGGCAGGGGGCCGGAGGCCGCGCGCGGGCTCGGGGTCGGTGTTTTGCGCTTGTGAGTCGCGGGGCCGCGCCTGAGGTTCGGGGTCGCGTCTGCAGTAGGGATGGGGGTTCGCCTGTGGTCATCTGGAATGGGAGTGGGGCGTCATGCCTGGGTTCGAGGAACCGCGCCTGGAGTCTGGAAAGTCGTGGCCGGGGCGGAGAAACTGCTTAGGATCTGGGGAACGCGCCCTAGCGGGTTCGGCCTCTGGAGTCATCTGGGGTCTGAGTGGGGGGCATTGCGCCTGGAGGAAGGGCTGCTTCTGTGGTCAGGGAACGGCTTCTGGGGACTGGGAAGTCGCGCCCGGTGTAAGGGGATGATGTCTGGGGTCTGGGAGGTCGACTTTAGGGTTTGGGGGTCGTGTCTGGGATCTAAGAGGTCACTCTCCGGGAGGATCGAATCTGGGGGTCTGGGAGGTCGCGCCTGGGGTAGAAGACCATGTCTGGCTTCCAGGAAAGGAGCCCGGGTGGGGATGGGTAAGACTGTCTGGGGTCACCTGGGCTCCAAGGGGGGGGTGTCGCGCCTGGGGACCCTGCCCGGCCCACGAGTCTCAGGGCCGCCCGACGGCGGAGGCGACCCGCAACGCTGTTTGTCGTTTTAGGTATCTAAAGGAGTTTAGGACAGAGCAGTGCCCCCTGTTTGTGCAGCACAAGTGCAGCCAGCACAGGCCATTTACCTGTTTCCATTGGCATTTCCTAAACCAGCGCCGCCGCAGACCGCTCCGCAGGCGCGATGGCACCTTCAACTACAGCCCCGACGTGTACTGCTCCAAGTACGACGAGGCCACCGGCCTGTGCCCGGACGGCGACGAGTAAGTGGGGCTCCTGTGGGCCACCGGAGGGCATCTCTCTCTGGATGGGGACTAGACTGTCAGTGCCAACACTCACCTGGCATCTCTGGAGGGAATGTATTTACAATTCCTTCTCCAGTGATGGGGTCATTCACTCATTTTTTAGGTCAGTTTGGGTTTTGGTTTATTTTGTTTTTAGTTTTTTGAGACTGGGTTTCACTATATGGTTCAGGCTGGCCTTGCACTCACTATGTAACCCAGCTTGACCTCTAACTCCCAGTTTGAGAAGGGTATGTATGTTGTGGGAGTAACTCTTGTATGGATCAAGCCGATTTGTCTTAATTTCCCGTTTTTTATTTCTACCCAGTCCCCCAAATTTCCTTCCTTAGAACCACCCCTTATGAGATACAGCTCTCAGGTTTAGGACCAGTCTGCAGTGGTCAGAGAATATACTCACAATTTAGAAGTGATCCTTAGTGTTCCCTTTCTTGTTGTTCATGTAGTTTGACTTTTAAGAAAACTGATAGGAAAGTTATCTTATTTGCAGGCTGTCATTAACACTTTCAAAGTTTAAGAAATCCATTTTTTTATTTTAACAAGTTTCCTAATGGTGTTATCAGCAGATGTCTTTTTTTTTTTTTTTTTTTTTTGTGGTGCTGGGAATTGAACTCAGGCCCTTGTGCTTACAAGGCAAGCACTCTATTCACTGAGCTAAATCCCCAGCCCCAAGATGTCTTTATTTTGAAGTACAAACACATGGGGTTGGGGATTTAGCTCAAGTGGTTGAGCGCTTGCCTAGCAAGTACAAGGCCCTGAGTTGGATCCCCAGCACCAACCCCCACATGAAGTACAAAAACAGGGAAAATCCCAGTCAGACTCTGTATTCACAGAGTGGTAGAGCATGTTATCAGGACGTTTTTACCTTCTTCCTGTGGGCTGTTTGGGAAGAGGAGGGGAGGCTCAATCCTACCTAGAAGTGAGCTGGCAGTCACTCTTAGAAGGGATCTAATTTTCCAGTGGCCTCATTTTTTTTTTTTTTTAACAGTACTGGAGAGTAAACCACTGAGCTACATTACCATCCTATTTTATTTTTCATTTTAAGGCAACTAAATACCCCAGACTGGCCTTGAATTTGCGAACTCTTCTGCCTCAGTCTCCCAAGCACCTGGGATTACAGGTGTGTGCCACTTTGTTCAGCTCCAGTACTCTCCCTTTTGAAGACATTTGTCATCCTGGTGCACATGAAAACACAGTGTATAGCCTGTTTTCTATTATTTAGGAAACAAAAACCTTAGACCAGGGAGTAAATTTTTGGTGGATGGTGATCATTTTAAAAATTCTAACACTCACTGACAAGGTTTTTAGCGGACATCAAATGGTTATATAGTTGCCATTAACGCACTTTAAGGCCTAAACTCAAAAATAATGTCGCTAAGCCAGGCATGGTGGCACACACCTATAATCTAGCACTCTGGGAAGCAGGGGGATCACAAATTCAGGTCCACCCTGGGCAATTTAGTGATTTAACAAAATCCTGTTTTAAAATTAAAAAAAGAAAAAGTACTTAGCGCCATTTTAAAATGGTGTTCTGTCAGAACTGTCATTTAATTGTTCTTTTTAAAAATAAAATACCATTTTAATTCTTGTCCTTAAAACTATAAAGACTATCTATACATGATTTGGAAATGAGGCTGGGGATTTAGCTCAGTGGTTAGAGGGCTTGCCTAGCAAGCAGAAGGTCCTGAGTTCAATCCCTGGCACAAAAAAAAAAAAAAAAAATCTTTTGTCTGGTCAGTCAAAAATATAATGTTATCAGCTATGATTGTTGCAGCTTGTCACATCATGTTATGTTTATCCATGTATTCACCATAGTCTTCTTTCCATGAAAATTCGGGAGCCCTTTTTCACATACTGATATGCTACATTTCTAAGGCCTGGCCGAAACACTGATAGTCAGTGCCATGTCATCTTTTGCCTGATAGCACCCATTTGGTATGCTTCATTGTCCCCTGATCACTACATCTCATTTGTTGCTAGAGAAAATACGGTGACTGGAGTTTTTCCTTCCACCGGTCTCAGGACAGGGTCTTGATCCACTTGACCAAGTAACTACACATGATTCAGAGATCTTTCAAGAACCAAACTGCTGGTTACTTCAGACTTACGTCTTACAAACTGATGAAGCACCTATAATACAGGTCTTCCAAAAAGCATGGCTTCTACTTTCTTTTTTTACAATCTAATCCTTGGGCTTTTCCTGACATACCAGCCTGCATCACCTCCAGGTTTTTTTTTTTTTTTTTTTTTTTGGTACCGGGGATCGAACTCAGGGCCTCATGCTTGCAAGGCAAGCACTCTAACCACTGAGCTAAATCCCCGGCCCTCACCTCCAGTTTTTTCAGCTACTACTTTCTGTGTGGGTCTGTGTGTTTTGTTTTGTTTTGAGATAACGGTCTCATTATGTAGTTCAGGCTGGCCTTGAACTTGTGGTGATCCTCCTGCCTCATCCTTCTGAGTGCTAGGTTATAGGCATGTGCCACTGTGCCTGACTTGAGGTACTGCTTTCTGAAAATATTTCTTTATGTACGTATGTATTTACTTTTGGGTGCTGGGGATCGAACTCAGGGCCTTGCACTTGCTAGGCAAGTGCCCTACCATTTGAGCTAAATCCTCAACACCTGAAAACATTTCTTAAAGACAAGTGCCTGTCCAGCTGAGGCCTGGTCACAGTCTCCAATTTCCTATGGTCTTTTGGTCACCTTGAGACTGCTGCTGCCTGAGCCTGGAATAGGGATCCATGGGAGTCTGAAGACCAGTACCTGACTTATCTGAGCCCATCCAGGTCTAGCATCAGGACTTCTTGGCAGTGATGCTTTTAATACAGAAAATCTCTGTCTCTCTGTGTCTCTGTCTCTCTCTGTCTCTTCTTTCTCTCTCTTTCTCTCTCCCTCTCTCTCTCTCTCTCTCTCTCTCTCTCTCTCTCTCTCTCTCTCTCGCTCTCTTCTTTTAAAGACAGGATCTTGCTATACAGTTCAGGCTGGTCTTGAACTCACTGTGTAGCCCAGGCTGGCCTCGGAGCTCTCTGTGATCCTCCTGCCTCAACTTTTGAGTGCCGGGATTACACGCGTGTGCCACCATGCCTAGCTCTTCTGTTTGTTTTCATCTCCTCCTTTTTTTTGGTTTGTTTTCTTTTTGTTTAGTGTTGAGGATTGGAACCATTGCCTTCACACAGAGCTACATCCCAGCCGTTCCCATTTTTTAAAATTTCGAGACAAAGTCTTGCTAAATTGCCCAGGCTGGGCTTGAACTTGTGATTGTTCCTTAGCCTACCAAAATGCTGAGGTTACAGAAATGCATCACTATGCCCATTTTTTTTTTGTTGTTGTTGTTTTATTTGTGGTTTTTTTGAGAAAACATCTTGCTATGTAGTTCAGGTTGGCCTTGAGCTCACTGAATTGCCCAAGCTGGCTGGTCTCAAACTCTTGATTTTCCTCCTTCAGCCTGTCCCAAGTAATGAGATTACAGGTGTGTACCATCATGCCCAGCAGTTTTCTTTTCTTTTCTTTTCTTTTTTTTTTTTTTTTTTTTTTGGTGCCAGAGATTGAACTCAGGGCTGTGCACTTGCTGGGCAAGCACTCTGACTGCTGAGCTAAATCCCCAGCCCCCTTTTTTTTCATTCTTGTCTTGTGACAAATGTTGCCCAAGCTGGTCTTGAACTCCTAGGCTTTTAAGTCATCCTCCCACTTCAGCCTCTTGGATAGCGGGGACTTATAGACATGCCCAGATGTAATTTATTGCTTCAAAAGGTATTTTGGATTCCAGAGCTTGGATGTCCTGGCACTGATTGAGCCCACTGCTGCTTATCCATGTGGTTTCCAGATCTTATTTGGGTGAACAGTACTGCTGTGACCACCTACCTATAGGTGGTCATGTTTAACTGTGCTCAAGAAGTAATTAGATGTTGAGAATTTAGTCGTAGAGCACTTGCCTAGCAAGCGCAAGGTCCTGAGTTCATTCCCCAGCACCCCCTCCAAAAAAAGTCATTAGATTATATGCAGTTATTAACATGTAGCCTGCATGGCTTGCAGCTTATCATTGAGAAACATAAGCAGGACTATGATGTTTGTTTGACATTTTCTGTTTGAGTGCATTTTGTGTACATCTGCACATAGTGAGAAAGTCACATACATCTCTTTGTTTGTAACTTTTATTGATCACATGAAAGGACTTGATTTAGTCCTTCAGGAAGTACTTGAAAGGCTGCCTCCCCAGGAATTTCTCCTTGGCTATTTCTGCACCTGTCTTGGAAGAGGGACTTTCTCATCAGTGCAAACACAGAATATCCAGTGTGTGTCCTACTGAGTTGTGTATTCTGGTTCATGTGTAGTTGCCATGGAAGTTGTAAATAGCTACTACCTTTCAGTTTCCTAGTTCTTGACACTTCTAATTTGGGCATATGTACTACCAACCTATTATCATTATTATTATTATTATTGGTCTTGGTATTACTATTTTTCGTAGCTACATCCCCAGCCCCCCCTTAGTTATTTTGAGACAGCATTTTGCCAAATTGTTTCGGCAGGACTTGAACTTGTAATCCTTCTGCCTTAGTCTCCCTAAGCATGTGCCACCTAGCCTGGCTCCCCCTCTTTTTTTTTTTTCTCTCTCTTTTTTTTTTGTGCTGGGGATCGAACTCAGGGCCTTGTGCTTGTGAGGTGAGCACTCTAACTGCTGAGCTAAATCCCCAGTCCCCAACTTTTTTTGTTGTCCTTTTCTTTTTTTAGTGTATATGCTGCTGAAGCAAGCACATGGTTGTCATTTTTTTGAGACAAAGTATCGCGTAGTTCAGGCTGGCTTTGAACTCTCAGCGATCCTCCTGTCTCAGTCTCACAAATGCTAGGATTCTCTACCTTATTATTTTAAAGCATGAATAAGCTTTATCAAAGAGCGAAGACTCAGTTTACCAACCAGTGTTGCAAAATAAGCATCCAGTGTTGTTCTTTTTTTTTGGTGCTGGGGATTGAACTCAGGGCTTTGTGCTTGCAAGGCAAGCACTCTAACCACTGAGCTAAATCTCCAGCCCCTTCTTTTTTTTTTTTTTTTTTTTGAACTCACTATGTAGCCAAGGCTGGCCTGGTACTCACAGTGGTCCTCTTGCCTCAGCATGTGGAGTGCTGGGATTATTCGTGTACGCCGTCATGCCCAGCCCAGCCCTGTTCTTGACAGTTGGTGGGGTACACAGCGGGGACCCAGAGAGGCTTGACACCAAAGCTGGCACCTCTTGATGGGCATGCCTGTTGCTACTTCTCAGTAGCCCCCTCGCTGTCATCCCCCATGGGCACCCCCTTTCCTGAGTGATCACGCTCTTCTATCCCCTGGCTTCTGTCCATCCCATGGTGTCCTGAATGTCCCACTTGCCTCTTTTGGGCAACCCATCAACCCCACCACCACCCCCTTGGGCACCCCACTGTTACCCCTTTCCTGAGTGGTCAGTCACCCTCTCCCTGTCGCCTCTCCTGTGATTACCTGCAGCTCAGCTTGCCCCCCAGTACAATCCCTCTGCTCCTCATTAGTGAAATGCCTTTGTTCTGGGGGACACACCCCTTCCCTGGTGCTGGCCACAGTTGGTCTTCCTGGGTCACTCGGGTCTGCAGCCTGCCCAGTGGGAACGGGCCCCTAGGCGTTAGGCCCACTGGTGGTGTTAGCTTCTGGCTGGGGTGGTTAGTGCTTCTGCCTGTGCACTGTTTCTCGACTTGAAGGAAAATTTCATCTTTTTGTGGAGGTTTTCTTGGGAAATTTTTTTTTTTTTTGGTGGAGGTGCTGGGAATCGAACTCTGGGTCTTGCACTTGCTAGGCAAGCGCTCTACCACCTGAGCTAAATCCCCAACCCCTTCTTAGGAAAATTCTAATGGCCCCAGCTGTGCAGTGTGTAAAGTAACCATCCTCGTTTTTAACCCTCCTATAGCAAGTGCTACTAGGGATGTGGCCCCCCAGACCACCCTCTGCTTTTGTGTTTTCAGGAAAAAATGGGCTCACCCCACTAGTGCGGTGTAACTTTCCCAGCTGTCACATAGGCCTTCCTTGCTCTTTTTAGGGCTTCTTGTGGTGACTGGCACACCTCCTCTTCCTACTTGCCCTGTGGAGCCCTTTCTGTTCCCTGCTCAGGAGCTGGGTCAGCCCATTGTTGGGTGGGCTGCACCTCTTGGGAGACTGGGATTCCCTGCTGGGTTCCCTTTTTTGGGGGGGGGTTCCCATTTCTAAGGAAGCCTTGTAGTTGTGACTTTCATTGCACATGTGTGGCGTCTGCTTTCTCCATGGAGAAACTGCAGTGCCTCATGGAAAGGTGCAGGACTTGAGGTAGGGTAAACGCTCCACCCCTGCAGGTTGACTATGATCTGTGGCTGTGTAAGCCTAGGTCAGGTGAGCCAGGTGAAGCCCCACCATTGAAGTGACATTTAAGAGGGGCTGCCGGGGCTGGGGATTTAGCTCAGTGGTTAAAGTGCTTGCCTTGCAAGCACAATGACCCGAGTTCGATCCCCAGCACCAAAAAAAAAAAAAAAAAAAGAGGGGCTGCCCACTGGGAGACTGATGTGAGAGGATCTCAAGTTTGAGCCTGGTCTGGGCAACTTAATGACTTAGACCCTGCCTCAAAAAAATTTTTTTGGGGGAGGGTCGGGTTACTCTGGAAGTGAGTGAGGCAAGAGGATCTGAAGTCTGAGCCCAGCCTGAGCAACATAGTGACTTAATGAGACGCTATCTCAAAAAAAAAAAAAAGGGTCTGGGCACAGTGGCACACACCTGTAATCCCAGCACTTGTTGGGAGGATAGTTCCCAATTTGGGGCAAGCCTGGACTACATATACCCTGTCTCAGAAACCAAAACAAAACAATTTTTAAAAAGAGTGAGTTGGGCTATTAATGGCCAAGAAGATACACTTGTTAGTAGTTCCAAGTACTGCAAATGTGTACTAATAAAATTCTGAAAAAAAGTTTAAAAAATCAGGTCTGAGCTGAGACATGTATGGGACACACATAAAGATGTAAAAGCGCTAGCCACTAAGTGATTGCCACTCCTTCAGCCTTGGGATGGAGCAGGGAGGCAGAGGTGACCAGGAGGAAAGGAGACTCCTGGCAGAGGGAGCTGTGGCCTTGGCTTGGAGGCCAGTGCAGAGAAGATCCTGGAGAGAGGGTAACTACTGAACGAGTTAACCACTTACTGTCCAATTATTTAAATACAGGATGATGAAAAGTTGCATTTTTGAGTTAATTTTTTTTTTTTTTCCGGTGCTGGGGATCGAACTCAGGCCCTTGTGCTTGCCAGGCACGCACTCTAATCACTGAGCTAAATCCCCAGCTCGAGTTAATTTTTTATAAAATAATAGGAAACATGAAAACAATTTTATCAAATTTATTCGATAAAAAAATCAGCTGATTGTGCTGGTCATGGTGGCACATGCCTGTAATCCCAGCACTTGGAGGCTAAAGCAGGAGGGTCACCATGAGTTTGAGGCTAACTTGGGCTACATAGTGAGTTTAAGGCCAGGCTGAACTATATAGTGAGACCCTGTCTCAAAAAACCAAAAAAGAAGTTGGGGATTTAGCTCAGTGGTAGAGCGCTTGCCTAGCAAACACAAGGCCCTGAGTTTAATCCCCAGCACCCCAATCCCAATAAAAGATTTGACTGGTTGAAATGATATCTGCCCCAGCAAGCTCAGGATATTATGTGAATAAGCTGCCTGAGTGATGCACAGATTAAAACGTTAAATGGTTAAAGAAGTTAATGTCTCAAATTGTATCCAATTGGGATTAAGTCAGTTATTTCAATCTGAAGTCACTTGAACAACTGTAACCAGAAAGGGATGATGACCTGTCTTTTTCTGCATGCAGCAAGCCATCAAATTCTTTGGGGAGGGTATCTTCATACCAAAGCAGGGAAATGGATCAGGGTTGTTCTGGTCTTGAATGAGCAAGGCGACTCTTACTGTCCTTGAACTTGAATATGCTCCTATGTCTCATAGTAACATTTCTAGAATTTACCAAATTAGTATAGAGATCCCCTTGTCCTCTCATTTGTTATTATTTAGCTAAAAAGCATAAAGCATCATGTTTTGTTCATCATTTGGTACTTCTCTTGTGACAACCCCATGTGCATGTACTGTGCATTTAATAAAACTCTTGGTTAATCAGCTCTTGTGTTAATTGGGTTTCTAGACCCACAGAGTCCACACTAGAGCTAGAGGTGGGTGCCCTTCCTCTTCTTACCGGCTTTATGGAAGCTGAGCAGATAAGTGGACTTAGTGCCAGGACTGATGATCTTTTTCTTTTTCCTTTTTCTTTTTTTTTGGTGGTGCCGGGGATCGAACTCAGGCCCTTGTGCTTACAAGGCAAGCACTCTAATCACTGAGCTAAATCCCCAGCCCCCCTTTTTCTTTTTTGAGACAGGATCTCACTTGGTCATGCAGGCTGGCCTATGAACTCTTGTGTATCCCAGGCTGGCCTCAAACTTGTGGCAATCTTCCCACCTCATCCTCCCACGTGTTGGAATTACAGGCCTGTGACACCATACCCAACAAAGACTGATGATTGAGGGCTCATCCCTCTCTTAGGGAGTAGCCCTTGGAAGCCAGAAGCTAGGCGAGCATGGATGACTAGGTTAGCTGTAACCCCAATCCCAGTGTTCAAGCCAAGGAATCTGAGATGGCCCTTTCCTAGCCTGCCTTTCTGCCCGCTTGCACCCTTACATGCACCATTTGCTGTGATGTGCCTTGCCCTTTTGTGGTTGCTTTCCCTGAGGCTGGTGGGACTTGTGGTACGTGTCCTTATAGCCTGTGCCCACAGCGTGGCCCTCAGGAATGTGCAGGGACCTGTATGGTCAGTGTGGGATGAGAGGCCCTTGGAGTCCTGATGTGTGGGAGCTGTGGCCCCATTCTTGGCTAGGGCTGGAGGAAGAGTCTGGGTTCCCGCATTCCCAGAAGCCTGGTAGGAAGCTTGAGCCCCTGGAGGTTGCCTCGCTATTCCTCCCACGTGGGTTCTGTGGTTCCAGAACATTGTGGCATTTGATAGCACTGTTTTTTTTTTTTTTTTTTTTTTTTTTTGTGGTGCCGGGGGTTGAACTCAGGCCCTTGTGCTTACAAGGCAAGCACTGTAATCACTGATCTAAATCCCCAGCCCGATAGCACTGTTTTCATACCACTGCTCTGGTCACTAATTGTTTCAAGTCACCCATATCATCCTGACTCCGGGGAGCTCCCCTGTTTCTCTACCTGCTGGCCAGGGGGCAGGAGGCTGCTCTGCCTACTCAGGTGTCTCCTTTTGTCTCTTGGCTGTCATGAGACCAAGGAATTTTCTTTCCCTTACAGTTTAAGGTCAGCAGAAGTCTTGAGGTCATGGAAGTGGGAGGTTATACCAGAGCGGAGAACAGTGCTAGGTATTGAGAATTGCATTCATACTGCATACTGGGGAAGGGGAGGCCTTGGTCGGTGCTCTGGTAGCTGTGGCAGTGGTCCTGGAACAGAAACAAGGTGTTGCTTAGCACTAGCCTGAGAGAACCATGAGGGAGTCAGCACAGAATTTAGATTTAAAATTAGGGAGATTAGTTGGGGATTTAGCTCAGCGGTTAGAGTGCTTGCCTTGCAGTCACAAGGCCCTGAGTTCGATCCCCAGCACCAAAAAAAAAAAATAATAATAATAAAAAATAAAATTAGGGAGATTAGAGTGAGGTATGCTGGCACATACTCATTATCTCAGCACTCTAGGGGAGGCTGAGGCAGGAGGATGGCAAGTTTGAGTCCTGCCAGGGCAATTTAGTAGTTTAGTAAGACCTTGTCTCAAAATTAAAAGGGCTAGGGACATAGCTCATTGTGAAGGCCCTGAATTTATCCCCAATACTGAAAAAATAAAAAAAATAGAATGAATGCGTAAGTAAATATACTGAGGATGTAGCTCCCTGGGATCAGTCCCCAGGAGTGGGGGCAAAAAGTGGGCAGCAGGGAAGGGTTTAGTTGCTCACTTCCTTCAGGCCCTGCCATTATTTGAGCCGCTTCCCATCTGTTGTTCCTTTGTAGCCAGGAGCACTGAATTTAAGTCTCTTTCTCCCTGTCTTACAGAATGGGAGTCTAGACTAAGTGATTGCTGAGTTTTTTATGAGGCTGGCCATCCCTAGCAAGTGCTTACAAATGGTCATAGCCCCTGCCCATGACAGTGAGGGTCAGGAGACATAGCTGAAAGGGTGGCTCATGTCCTCAGATTTGGGACTTTGGTGACCCTTCCCCATTTCTTTGCCTTGCCCCTTGGGCCACTCAAGGTGATTGTCACCAGTCTGGAGTCTTCTGCATGTGCCCTCCCCTCTTCTGAGTTTTTCATGCCACCCAGAAGCATCTCAGTCTCTGTGCCCCAGGAATGCTGGAATCATCTCTGCTGTTGCTTTGTCTCCCTGGGAGACATGGCCGTGGGTATGCTGTGTGCTATGATGGTGCCCCATCTGTGCCACCTGCCGTCTGGTCCTGGTCTGCCATGCCCCTTCCCCTCTATGTGCAAGCCTGTTTCTCCCCACACCCAAAAAGCACCAGGATACTGGATGGAGAGCTCACCACCCCTTTTCTGGTAATGTCTTTTCATGAACACAACAGGCTGCGTATAGGGCACAGACACAAGTTTTAAAAATTTTATTCACAAGACAAGGATGAGGGTGGGGATTTAGCTCAGTGATTAGAGTGCTCACCTCCCAAGTACAAGGCCCTGAGTTTGATCCCCAGCACCAGAAAACAAAAAACAAAACAACAAAAAAAAAGAAGAGACAAAGGTGGTTTTTATGGAGATGTTATGTGCTTTTCTGCTGTGTATAACAGGGGTTTGCTGTGGTCTCAGTACTTTGGGGAGAGTCCCAAATTAAGAGACAGGTGCTCCTTCATTATCATTCATCCTTCCAGTCAGACTGAGTTGGTGTGAAGTGGAATCACCTGCCCTTCCACGTGCCCAAGGTGCACAGGTGAAACTTGGGATGAGCCTTAGGTGTCCAAGGACCAGGTGGAGCATGTTTGTCCATTTCCCAGGTGTCCCTACCTGCACCGAACGACTGGGGACACGGAGCGCAAGTATCATCTGCGCTACTACAAGACAGGCACGTGCATCCACGAGACAGATGCACGGGGCCACTGTGTGAAGAATGGGCTGCACTGCGCCTTTGCACATGGTCCCCTGGACCTGCGGCCGCCTGTTTGCGACATCAGGTGAGCAGGGTGTCTGCACAGGGACCAGCTCAACTCCCTACTGCTTCCATTGGTCCAAAGCCTCTCTTTGAGCCCTAACTTTATTTTTAGTGACGAAACTGCTCATTTGTTCTAATTGGGTGTTTGCTTCCCGTGTCCTGTGGGCACTCATGGATGAGGCGATGAAGTGATCCCTTAAAGGCTGATAAACCTACTATCCGCCCAGTGGTACAGGAATGTGAATCCTTCCTAAGCAAAACTCAGCTCTTACATTGCTGGGATTTGGGTTGGTACTTCACTCCAGGCCAGGACTGTGCCCAGTGCCATGGAGACCCCTGTTTTGAACCCGCCAGGCAGTGCACTCTGTGAACTGACCAAGTCAAGTGCTTCTGGACCCTGGATCCCACTGACTTGCTCTCACATCCAGAAGGCTTGGGACCCTGTGGAGCTAATGCTGTGCTCTTGGTTGCAGGGAACTGCAGGCCCAGGAAGCCTTGCAGAATGGCCAACTTGGTGGTGGGGATGGTGTGCCCGATCTGCAACCTGGGGTCTTGGCCAGCCAGGCCATGATTGAGAAGATCCTGGGTGAGGACCCCAGGTGGCAAGGTAAGCCTTCTGCTTTCCCTGAGGCTGAAGGGAGTCATGGTACATGACAGAGCTGTAGCCTTTCACATGAGAGCTGTTTGAATCATTTGTGTCCTTAATATGACCCTGATCCAATGGAGAACTTGAGGCTCCTTAGCCCAGTACTAAACCTGGCCCCTTGGTTAGCAGGTGGCCAAGTATGATTTGAGCCCAGTTATCATTTTTTTTAGACAGGGTCTCACTCTATAGTCCAGGCTGGCCTCAGACTTGCAGTGATCTTGCCTCAGCCTCCCAAGTGCTGGGATTACAGGTGTTCACCACCACACCTTTCAAGCTCGGGTGTCTTATACTAGTCTGCCCCAGTGTCTTACTGAGGTCAGTTTTGACTGCTGGGCTTGGGGAGCAGATCTATCCCACAGCAGCATCTAGATATCCTGTTCCAGTGATGGCTGGTGTCCACTGTGTACACCTGCCCCCTGATGTCAAGAGGGTCTGCCTCACTCCAGCCTCTGTACTGGATGCTTATGTCAGCAGCTTTTGGATCCCTGGATCTTATCCAGAACAGGTTCTGAAGCCTGAGATGTAGCTCCTGGACCTATGTCCCTGACAGGCTCCACACATGGTGGTTATGAGCAGCAAAGAATTTGTGTGTGTGTATGTGTATGTATGTATGTGGGTATGTGGTGTTGAGAATTGAACCTCAGCACTTTCACTTGCTAGGCAAGTGCTCTATCATGAGCTACATCCCCATTGTTTATTTTGAGATAGGGTCTTGCTAAATTGCCCAAGCTGGCCTCAGACTTTTGATCCTCCTGTCTCAGCCTCCCAGACAGCTGGAACTGCAGATGTGTGTCATGTGACCAGCCTCTTTATTTGAGACAGGGTCTCGCTGTATAGTTCAGGCTAGTCTTGAACTCAGTATGTAGCCCAGGCTAGCCTTGAGCCCTTGGTGATCCTCCTGCTTCAGCCTCCAGAGTGCTGGTATTATAAGCATGAGCCACCACACCCGGCTCTTCTTTTTTAATACTGGTAAAATAATGCATAAAATTTACTAGTTTTGAAGTGAACTGTTCAGTGGCACTTAGTGCATTCACAGCATTGTGGAACTGCCACCTCTGTCTAGTTCCAGAACATTTTCCATACTGTGAGTGGTTGCTCCCCTGCCCCTTCCAGCCCTGCACCTCTAGCCCGCACCTGTCTGTGCATTGCTTGTCCCACATATAACGTGGGCAGCAAAGTTTTAAGAAAAACTCTCTTAAGTCGTGATGTGTCTCTTCCAGCTTGTTTGCTGAGGGCTTTCCCACAGGTAAACAATGTTTTAAACCACAGATATCTTGGTGGCAATGGGTTCTTTTCCTGTGTATGTTTTTGGTTCCTCACCAGAGTGAAGTACGTGAGGTTCATTGTCCAGGGATGAGTTAAGAAACTGACCTTGAGAGTTTTTCCTCATTGCCCTCCCATCTCCACCTCCTCCCTGGCTGCCCTGTCACTCCCCTGGGTCTCTACTTATGACCCCCCACCCCTGAGGCTCAGGCCGGCCCTCTTCCCAGGCCCGACGCCAGGCAGTGCTGACAAGCTGTGGCCTTTGGTTACACTGTAAGTTTTGTGCATGGACACTGCTTGCCTGGGACCTCCTCCAAGTCCCAGGTGGGAACCTGCACAAGCCTGTCCCCAGACCAGTGAAGTGGACAAGGACTTTGAGCTCTTGGGATAAGCTGTGGAATGGCAGCTCTGTGCTACCCACACTTGGTGCTGCTGGCTTCAACATTCTTGTGCTTTTGTGTTAGCTGACTTGTGTGAGGCCCCCAGCCTCCACCTCCAGGCGAGTGCCCAGTCCAGCGCTGGTGGAGGAGGTAGTACCCATGCCACTGTTTTGAGGGCTCAGTGCCATTAGGAGAGATGAGCTGAGCAGGAAGAAGGATAGGAAGGATGGAACTCTTAGAAACCTTCGCCTGTACATGACTACTTTGAAATGATCTCTGGCTTTATGTTTTTTCCTTTTTTCTATTTTGAGGTAAAATTCATATGACATAAAGTAAACTAAAAAAGTAGATGTTATTCTGGGTGCAGTGGTACATGACTAATTCCAGCTACTCAGGAGGCTGAGGCAGGAGGATTGCAGAGTTGAGGCTAACCTGGATAACTTGGCAAGACTTTGTCTCAAAATTTTAAAAAGGGCTGGGGCTGGGCATGGTGGCACAAGCCTGTAATCCCAGCACTCAGAAGACTGAGGCACGAGGATTGCCAAGAGTTCAAGGTCAGCCTGGGCTACATAGTGAGTTCAAGGCCAGTCTGAACTACATAGTGAGGCCCTGTCTCAGAAAAAAGGGAGGGGCTAGGGATACAGAGAACCATGAAGGCTGTGTTCAGTCTCCAGAACCACAAAGACAAATGGAAAAGAAATGTTCATTTTTTGTTTGTTTGTTTTGGGGGGGGTTAGTGCTGAGGATTGAACTCGAGGCCTTGTGCTTGCTGGACAAGTGCTCTACCACTTGAGCTAAATCCCCAGAATGTTCATTTTTTAGAGCAGTTTTAGGTTACAACAAAACTGTGCAGGAAACCCAGCGATTTTCTGTGTGCTCTGTGTCCAGCCTCCACAGCACTGGCATCCTGGCAGAGTGGGACGTCTACTACAGTCAGGGAACCTGCATGGCCTATAATTATTTTATGTTAGGGTTAAAAACAGTTGTTTAAAAATATACACTTCAGTGGGCATTTATTTATTTTGTGGTACTGGGGGTCGAACCCAGGGGCGCTTTACCATTAAGCTATATCCCCAGCACATTTTATTTTGAGACAGAGTCTCATTAAGTTGCCTAGGTAGGACTTGAATTTTCGATCCCCCTGCTTCGGTCTCCCTCATTGCTGGGGTTACAGGTTTGTATGACTGCACCTAGCTATTCAGTGGGTTTTAATGTATTCGAAAAGTTGTTCAGCGTTCATTTCTGTCTGGCTTGAATATTTTCATCATTCTGGAAAGGAGCTCCCATCATCCAGCCCATGCTGGATTTTCTGTTCCGTTTTCTTTCTCTGGGTTTCTCTTTTCTGCATGTCCATATGTGTCCCCTTCTGTGAATGCCCTCTTCCACTGGATGTGGGTATCCTTGGGGTTCATCCACATGGTAGCAGGTGTCACCTCTGACCCATGGGTGCATAATGTTGCATCATATGGATGACCATTTTGGTTTACGTACTCATCCTTGGACTGACAAACAGGCTTTTGACTTCTGGCTGTTGTGCACCTCATGGCCAGTGAACCCCATGTCTGTGAACCTGTTTTTCAGATGCCAACTTTGTGCTGGGTAGCTACAAGACGGATCCATGCCCAAAGCCTCCACGCCTGTGCCGCCAGGGCTACGCATGCCCACACTACCACAATGGCAGGGACCGCCGGCGGGACCCCAGGAGGTTCCCATACAGGTGAGCCTAGGACCTGGACCGTAGGACAGTTACCTGTGGTTCATGTGCACTGAGCCTATAGTGTAGTCTGTGGCCCTGCTGCTCCCAGACCTGTGCTGGCCTCCGCTTTGGTCAGCTGTGGGGTGTGTGTCTTGGCCTTCTGTGACCTGTGCATGTATTGAGGGTTAGGGTGCCTTCTCTAAGCCTGTTGTCTCAGTGCTACCCACTTCTGGGTTTCTCACAGTGAGGGCTGCCTGTCGACACTGTTACCCCTGTTCAAAAGGACAGAACTTGTTGGGGGCAAGATGAAGACCCAAACATCTGTCCCAGGAACAGGTGGGGATCAGAGCCGGGGCCCAGGCTTCTCCCCGTGCCCCCTGCACAGTGAACCCCCAAAACCAGTCTGGGCCCTAGTGTGCTTCTACTGGTACCCCTGGTCATGATGACAGTGATTCCCAACTGTAAGGATGTTTGGCCATCTCTCTTGCCCCCACAGTTGGGGTACCTCTGGCTTTCCTGTGATGGCTGGTGGCCAGGGTGCTGGGTTCTTGAGGCTGAGGCCTGATCTAGGTTTGGAGCCCACTTGGACTTGTGCACCTTGTGGGCCTGTTTTTTTTTTCCAAAGCTGGTTTCTTCTCCTCTGTCCAGCTGCTCTTCTCTTTTGCTTCGGTAGCTCCCTTTTGGTTTGAAGTCTGCACTTGGGGGTAGAGGTGGGCCTATTTGGCCCTAGCTACCACCAGTCTTCCTAAGAAGCCCACGTGGGGATGGGATGTAAATTTCTGGTTTTTTTGGAGGGGAGAGTGCGGGGGATTGAATTCAGGGCATGGCCCTTGCTAGGCAAGTGCTTTACCACTGAGCTAAATCCCCTTTAATTTGTGTTTTTAAAAAAAGTCCCATAAATGAGAATTCTTCTATAAATCTAAATAAGTAACAGTGAAGCTGCCACAAAGTACATGAAGAGTGAACATATTGGTAACTCAGAAGATTTGGTTAAGATTTTTGAATTGTGGGATCAAGTCTCAGATTCTGTACTTTGCGGCACCACTCAAGATAGAGCCACTGCTGCCCACCCAGCCCTTGGTGATTTCTGTGTCACTTTGGGTGGCTGTGACTCAGGTCTGTGAAGCTCTGCGAACAGGGGATACTGGACTCCTCCATGCCGGCTTCAGTCTGCTCTTGCCTCTGCTCTCCTCTGTCCCCTTCAGGAGGGAAGTGGTCATGCCAGGGGTGTTTTGCCTTCAGCACAGTGGCCACATTTCGAAAGCCCAGGGTACAAGAAGGGTGTGTCCTTGAGCATCCCCTGCTGAATCTTCTTGTCGCCAGATCTACCCCCTGCCCCAACGTGAAGCATGGTGATGAGTGGGGCGAGCCATCTCGGTGTGACAGTGGGGACAGCTGCCAGTACTGCCATTCTCGGACGGAGCAGCAGTTCCATCCTGAGGTAGGCACTGGGCAGGGCTGGCCAGCTGGTGGGTGGGGCATGGCTAGGTAACAACTCTTTGAAGTGTCTGAGGTCCCCAAGGCCACCTTCAGCTCACTAACTCACTGGAAGGGGTCCTGGGCCTCAGTGAGGCCCTTAGTTCACACTGAGAGGAGGTCAGAGTCGGCCAGGGAGGAGGCATGGGCAGCCTTCCCACTGAAGTGGAAGAAAGCACCCTGCTTCTCCCCAAGTGGTATACCAGAGCAGAGGGCATGTTGCCAGTAAGGATGCTGTCCCAGCCTTGGTGTCCAGAGTTTTTATTGGGTGTGGTCACCCAGGCTGGCTAACTGCCCAGTGGTTGTCTCCAGCGTCTGCAGAGGTACAGTGACATCTTGTGGGCTACAGTCTTACCCAGTTGCTGCAGTGAGATGAGCTGTCTGGCCATACCCTAGCGCTCATCCCAGAGATTATTTCTGGGCAGGATGTTCGGGGCTTGGAGGCACCCCAAGTGGTGGGTAGAGCCTGTCTGTCCTTGGGAAAGTGCATCTGCCTGCCTGCTGAGTTCTTTGCTGTTGAAATGTGGAAGTGTGGTGCTCCTTGGAGGACTTCAAGGCTGCAGGAGGAGGTTGGGGGAGGGATCTGGGGGATAAATATCTGTCGCCCTAAGTGACATGGCAGTGCAACTGGTCATGGAATGAATGCCTGTGCACATTTAACGGACATTTCTTGAGCATCTGCTGTACACCTGGCACTGAGTTAGTTCCCTCTTTTTAGAAAGTGTAAAGTAGGGGAGTGACAGCCTGTGACTTGACAGACAGTGACATGGGAATAGCCTCATCATCCCTGCTTGCTCCCTGACTGGGCAACAAATTCTGTAGAGAGGAGGGATTTCAAGACCAGTGGTGCACAGTGGAGGAGCAGTGTGTTCGTCAACCTTTCTTCACTAAAAAGAAAAGGTTTATTTTATTCCACAGTTAATGGAGGTTCCAGTCTGGTCACTATGGCAGGGCAGAGCTATGGCAAGGCAGAACTTCTTACTTTATGGCCAAGGAAGAAAAGGGAGGAAGAGGAGGGAACCAGGATCCCACGATCTCTCAGTGATCTAAGGACCTCCTACTGGTCCAGCCCCTGAAAGTTGCCACCACCTCCCTGTAGCACCTAGCTATGTACCAAGGCCCTACCACATGGGCCTTTGGGGACAGTGCAGATCCTAACACTAGCATAGCATATGGTGTCCACACCCTGTTTTCAGGAGGCTCATGATTTGTTTGTTTGGAGACAGGGTCTTCCTTATGTAGTTCGGGCTGGATTTGAACTCACTGTGCAGTCCAGGCTGCCCTCAACTCATAGTGATCTTCCTGCCTTAGCCTCCCTAGTGCTGGGATTACAGGCATACACCACCACATCCAGCTGAGACTCATGATTTGGAGCTTTCTTTTCTGCAGTATGATGAAGCCAGCTCTGGTCTTCACGTAGAAACTCAGGCTTGATATTTTACTTTTACTTTCTAGATCTACAAATCCACAAAATGCAATGACATGCGCCAAACAGGCTACTGTCCTCGAGGTCCTTTCTGTGCTTTTGCACACATTGAAAGTGAGTAGATCTGACATGGCTGCTCTTGGCTGCCATTTGGAGAATGTTGCCTTTAGTGATTCTACAGATTCTCAATAGAGCTTTGGGTTATCTGGAGTGAGATGGAGAAAGTGAGTGGGAGCTCACATGAAGGCTCCAGGGATTGGAGACTAGAAGTGCCCATTTAGGCTTCTAGGGTGGAAGGGGTCAGTACCATATGAGGCTGGGCTTCCTGGGCTGGAGCCCCCTGCCTTCTCCTCCTGTCCCAGACCTAGCCATATAGAACTCAGAGGGACCCCTGTGTCCAGGCCTTCTAGGCCCTGAGCCCAGGGCCTAGCTCCAGCATGTCTGGCTGGACCATCTTCTCCTGGGGGTCTGGATCCTTCTGCTATCCACCTGCTTACCCAAACCTGTCAGGCCTGCCATTGTACGGGGGGCTAAATGGCACTGTCCATGTGGAGATGAGGGACATCAGAGACTCAAGGTGCAGCTGCCAGCCTCAGAGCCTGTGTTCACCTTGGGCTTATGGCCCTGACACTCTTGAGGAGGAGGCAGATCTGAGGAGCACAGGAACCCTCTTGCCCTGACACCCCAAGGACTCCTCCCAGCTTCCTCATTTGCCATCCAGGTTTTGTGAAAGTAGTTGGAAATTCAAAGTAAATTCTATTCAAGTAGGGATGGCTGCTATTCTCATTCACAGTTTAGATACCAAGACTCGAATCTAAAGACTACGAGGGGCCCCATGGCTCCCTGACCTGTCTTAGCTGTCCTCCTCTGGCCCTGGAGAAGGGTTGTTGTTAGGAGACTGCATGCTCTCAGTCCCTAGCTCCAGGGGTTTCGAAGCCCCCGGCATATGTCATTTCACCAGTGGCCCCTCAGTGCCTACTGTCCTCCTTTCTTGGCAGAGACCCTTGGGACAACGAGTGACTGGGGCTGCCGTGATCTCGGCTCTGCCAGCGGCGCCTCAGCCCATAGTGGCCAACCTGGAAATGTAAGTGGATAGCACTGATAGGAGGGTGGATGTCACTGTTGGGGACAGAGATGAGTGTGATGTTTGGATGATGTAGTTGAAGGCAGTTTGTACCTGAAGGTGGCAGTTCCTTCTAGAAGGAGCTAGAAAAATCCTGGCCATGTTCTTGCCTGGGCTGGAGCAGGGCAAACTGCTGGTGTGCTGGTTGTTGAGCCTTCATTGGCAAATGCAGGTGCCCTCACTCTACTTATCGTTGCAGAGCTCCCTATGGGAGCTTTCAGGGTCCTGGATTGGTGGAAGTCATTAGCAAACAGTATGATCTGGCGTGGAGTCCCCAGCCCTCATCATCCCAACGTGTCAAAGTTTCGAAGAAAGGTCATCTATTCAGGGGACATGACAAGGGATGACAGACAAGGTGGCTTCTTGCTCTGCTACTTAGAAGGACATCACATGCTGTGCTGGAGTGGCCCTTCAGTGGTGACTAGCCATAGCACAGGATTTTTTAGTGAAGGCCTGTGAAGCAAACTAATACTTAGGGTTTTTTTTGATGGTACTTGGGATTGAACCTAGGGTCTCTACACTGAGCTACATCCCCAGCCACTCTCCCGTTTTTTTGTTTGTTTTTTTTTTTTTGGTGCCAGGGATCAAACTCAGGGCCTTGCACCTGCTAGGCAAGCACTCTAACCACTGAGCTAAATCCCCAGCCCGACCCTCCCTGTTTGAGACAAGGTCTTGCTAAGTTGTCCAGACTAGGCTTGAACTCATGCCAGTCCTTCCTCAGCCTCCTAGAGTGCTGGAATTACAGACATACAGCACCACACCTGGGGGGGGGAGTGTGTGTGCGTGTGCGTGTGGGTGTGCGCGCGTGTGCGCGTACAGTATAGGGATCGAACCCAGTGTCTTCACTGACCACATGCCCAGCTCTGATACCTGCTTTAAGACCTGTACCAATGATGTCCCTGAGCTCTTGGCCTGTGCACCCTGGGGCTGGTGGGCAGATCCCCGAGTCTCTGGAAGTCTCCCTGCCCACCCCTGGGATGCAGGTCCCATGTCTCTGTTGCGTCCTCCTCTGCTGCTTTGCGAGTCACCCTCTGTTGAGAGTCACACGTGTAACATTACCCTTTATGACAGTTGTGTACAGGTTCTGTGTCTTTGTGCCATTTGGGCCAGGTAGGCACCCAGGGTTCTTGAGCTCCATCCCCAACAGTGACAAAGGGCAGGACTGCCCCTGAGTTTGACCACCTCAAGGGGCCTCAGTTTACAACGCAGACTTCGCCCTGTACAATGAGCAGGTCAGCTGGGCATGGTAGCACACCCCTGTAATCCTAGCACTTGGAAGGCTGAGGTAGGAGGATCACCTTGAGTCGAAGCCAGCCTGGGCTGCATAGCAAGTTTAAGGCCAGCCTGAACTACATAGCGAAACTCTGTCTCAGATAGATGGATGGATGGATGGATGGATGGATGGATGGATGGATAAGATACATAAATAAAGTGAGTGGTTCAGTGGCACCCACTGCACTCTTGGCTCCTCTGCTGGAGCAGCAGTAGGGTTGTGTTGCTGGCTGTCCTCCCTGAGGCAGAACCAAAAGAGCAGGAAGCGGAGCTGCACTGGCAGGACTGCTTGGGCTGTTGGGCTTAGGTTTTGATCCTACAGGATCTTTGGGAAACATTAGACCCTAGAACACAAAGACCTCAGTGTAGCTGTCCCTGTTTGAAACCAGAAGTTTCCATTGAAAACGGAGGCAAGGGAATGGCACTGAGGGCTGCTGCCCCTGCTTTGAGTCTCCACCTCTGACTCCAGACCTGGATGTGACAGAGAGTGTGGTGCCTGTACCTGGGGCCCAGAGGCACCCCAGAAGTCTTAGGTAGGGGGTAGGAGGGAAGTGAGGGCAGAGACACTGCTGGTGAAAGCTCCTCTGCAGCAACAGCACAGGGTTGCTGACAGTTTGTGCCTGTCCAACCTCACAGGGTGCAAGAGGGAACAGCTGGGAGGGCCAGCATGCACATTTCACCCTGAGGACCCACCCCGATCTAGCCTGGTACTGTGCGAATTTGGAGGCCTTTACCCAGGTGCCATGGGAGAACCAAAGAGGACCTGGGGCCGGGGCAGATGAGTCTTTCTGTAGCCTATATCAGGTGGGAAGAACAGCAGGATGAGCCATCAGGCCTTGCGCTCCCTGATTAGTGCCAGTGTGGACACCTGTGCTTTCCTGACATGGTGCCTTGGTGATCCGTCTGGATCCTACTACAAACTGAGGAAAGAAGGAAGGACAGGGTGGCCTAAGCCACTGCTACAAATTCACCTGTCATAAAACAGGTATAAATATAGAAGACTCCTCAGGCCTGAGGAAGTTTTTATGTTTACTTTTGATCCAAGGGGCTTGAGCTCGGCACAAAACCTTTGTTGGAACCAGACATGATAGTGCACACCTGTAATCCCAGCCACTTCGGGGTCTGGGGCAGGAGACTTGCAGTTTTAAGAACAGCCTGGGCAGCTTAGGGAGACCCTGTTGCTAAATAAAAAATAAATGTGGCTAGGGATGTAGCTCGGTGGTAGAGCACTTGCCTACTGTGTGTGACACCCTGGGTTCAATCTTTAGTAATACCAAAAAGAAAGTAAGAAAGGAGTAGAAGGAGGAAAGGTTTATTACACATGCATGTGCCTATTGGACTTTCATAGAAGGAAGATGAAAGCCCAAAGACCCAGGGCTTAGACCATTTTATTGTTTGTTTTTTTTAGAGGGGTGTGGTGGGGATTGAACTCCGGGTCTTGCACTTGCTAGGCAAGTGCTCCACCCCTTGAGCTAAATCCCCAATCCCCAACCATTTTAACAAAGAACAGTAAGTTATAGAGAAGAGGAGACAATCAGGGTGTGATGGCACACACTTGTGATCCCAGCACTCGGGAGGCTGAGGCAGGAGGATCACCCACCATGAGTTCGAGACCAGCCTGGGCTACCTAGTGAGTTAGTGGGTTCAAGACCAGTCTGAACTATGTAGCAAGACCCTGTCTCAAAAAAAAAAAAAAAAAAGTGGAGGAGACAAAGGAAAAAGGGTTTGGGTCCCCAGGACAACAAACTGAAAAGTGTGGAAGAGAAAGGTTATTTTAATAAGGTTTTTTTTTTTGTTTTTTTTGTTTTGTTTTGTTTTGTTTTTGATGCTGGGGATTGAACTCAGGGCCTTGTGTTTGCTAGGCAAGCGCTCTACCACTTGAGCTAAATCCCCAACACTTTAATAAGGTTTGTTATGCAGACACAGTCTCAGTCTGATGATGAGGAGTCTCTCCCCTCCTCTCACAAAAGGATGATGGCTCAAGGCAGCAGGGCAGGGCAGGGCAGAGGGCTTTCCGTGCCTCTGCTGTTCACCATTGCCTTGACTCAGGAAGTCCCCATGCAGCTTGCTGCACTTAGGGAAACATGCTCTGATTGGCAGCCCATGGTTCTTACAGTTTGAGCCTGAGCCTGCACCATGGACATAGCCTCACTCGGGGTGGACCAGCGTGGTTTGTTCAGGGCAGTGGATCATGTGTCCAGTGGTCAGAGACTCATGCCCAGGCATGAGATAGAATCTCAAGAACTGGCAGAGAGGATGCGATTTGAATGCCTTTTCTGCTTCATGAGCCTTGAAGCATTTGCATTTTCTATATTATGAGCAAAGCTTAGGTCTGTGTCTGTTTTCAGTTGATATTTCCTCCCTGCTTTTTCCCATCATGAGTGGATTTTCTGTTTCAGACAAAGCGAAGAGACTCACCTGCGGATGGTGGCCAGAAAGCCAGTGAGCCTGATGGCAAGCAGGTAGGGTCCTGAGGATGGGCTTCTGGGAACCTTCCTGGCTAGATGCTGGCCCCTAGGTAGGACTTGGCTACATACTTAGTCCTACTCTTGACTCATATGGTTGATGTCTCTTCAATAATTATCTTTTGTTTCCATGTGTCCTTTGTTTTCTTGTTTAAACATATTTGTGTCCTACCTCAGGAAAAAACACAACACTGTGTGGGGAAATGTAGGGTGCTTTTCTAAGCCTGATGTATTAGTCTGCTGTAGTTGTCATAACAAAGCCCCACCAAGAGGATGGCTTAAACAGTGGACCATTATTTCTCACAGTCCTGGGGGCTAGAAGTCCAAGATCAAGGTGGGGTGATGGCTGGTTTCTCCTGGCACCTCTCTCCTGGGCTCACAGATGATGTCTTCTTGCTGCATCCTCACATGGTCATCCTTCTGTGTGTCTGTGTCCTAATCTCTTCTTTATTTTTTTATTTTTTGGTTTTTTGAGACAGGGTCCCTTATGTAGTCCATAGTCCAGGCTGGCTTTAAACTCAGTATGTAGCACAGCCTGGCCTCAAACTCGCAGTGATCCTCCTGCCTCAGCCTCCTGAGTGCTGGGATTACAGGTGTGCACCACCCTGCCCAGTCCTAACCTCTTCTTATAAGGGACACCAGCCTGATTGAATTAAGGTAACCCCAGTGACCTCATCTAAGCCCAATAATGTCTATAAAGATTCTATTGACAGATAAGGTCATATTCTTAGATCCTGAGGGGTTAGGACTCCTATATAAGGATTTGGGGACACCATTCAACCCCCATGTCTGTCCTCATGAGTCTGGCTTGGTCTCCCAGTTGGATGTGCCCTTCCCCTAGAAGTTTCCCATCTGTGGGGCTTGGCCATGTCCCTTGAGGTTCCATTTCTGCTTCTCAGGCCTGCAGCAGGAACTTGGCACACTGCCAGCCTGAGGCTTCTCCCGGCTGACTGATTTCCGTGTGTTGGTTCAAACCAAGTTGCCTGTTTTGAGAAACATGTTTTTTCTTTCTTTTTTTTTTTTTGGTGCTGGGAATCAAACTCAGGGCCTTGTGCTTGCAAGGCAAGCACTCTAACCACTTGAGCTAAATCCCCAGCCAACATGTTTTTTCTTGGCACCATTGCCCCAAGCACTCGAAGCAAGGTGTTTTTTTCCTCTGAAAGAGCAATGAGTACTTTGAAGGCTTCTGGAGGTCCCAGTGCAGTTGTGGCCCAGCAGTGAGCTGAGGACAGGCACTGTCACTTCCTCTCCTGCCTGAGATCTCTGCATTTAACTCTCTATTTTCCATGTCCTCTTCATGTTCTTGCTACCCAACCCAAGGGCATCTCGCTGAGGAGCTACTCCAGAGCAGCCACAGGGGACAGTGAGCTCTGGGGTGTCTTGCTGCTCCTGTGGCCTCTGCTTTCCCATCTTGAAGCTCCCCAGCACCCTGCCTCTTGACATCTGCTGCCATTTTCCAACAGGTCAGGGCAACCCTTCACAGTTTTTAGCAATCAAGTATTAATGAAGGTACTTATATTAACAAAGGTACTTGTTTAAGACATTGCACACTTAACAGATGACAGCATGATATAAATATAACTTTTGTGCCTGCTGGGAAAACAAAAATTCATGTGACTTGCTTTATATTGTAGTATCTACTTTACTGAGGTGGTCTGGAATCAAGTCCTCAGTGTCTTTGAGGTATCCTGTGTTTACTTAGTGTAAGAACTTGTGAAGCACCTTTTAAAGGTTAGCAGCAGGAAACCTGGTGTGGTAGCATATGCCTAAAATCAAATCTCAGTACTTGGTAGGCTGAGGCAAGGCAGTTGAGAGTTCAAGCCCAGCCTGGACTTTATAGTGAGGCCTTGTTCTCAAAAAACAAAAACACAACCCAGTATGGTGGCACACACCTGTAATCCCAGCACTTGGGAGGCTGAGACAGGAAGATGGCTGGAAGTTCAAGGCCAGCCTGGGCTACCTGGTAGTGAGTTGAGGCCAACCTGAACAACAAAGTGAGACACTGTCTCAAAAGAAAAAAAAAAAAGGAGCCAGGCACAATGGTACATACTTGTAATTCTGGCTGTTTGGGAAACTGAGGCAGGAGGATTGTAAATTAGAGCCTAGCTTGGGCAAGTTAGTGAAAGCCAGTCTCAAAAAATTAGAAAAAAGTTGGGAGTGCAAATCAGTGTGAAGACTCTGGGCTCAATCTCCAGTATTGACCGCCCTCCACCCCCAAAAAAGACAGGACAATTGAAAGCAAAACTGCAATTTGATTTTGTTATTTTGTGTCTGGGGGGTGATTAGGTGTGGTGGTGCACACCTGTAATCCCAGCATTCTGGGGCTGAGGCAGGAGAATCAAAAGTTCAAGGTTAGCCTGGGTCATGTAATGGGATCCAGTCTGAAACAAAACAAAGCCTAAAATGAGTGTATCACAAAAAAAAAAAAAAAGGAAAGAGAAAAACAGAAAACAAAAACCAAAATGAACCTAGCATTAAGAATGCAGAATGTGTTATGTTGGCTATAAATGCATCCCAAGACCTGTATCACAGTAGTCTTAGGGCTGTGTTGTGTCCACCATGTCTGGAGTTCTAAAAAAGGTTGGAAAAAATAAATGGCTACTGTTCCCGGATGTCTTATAATTCCATTCTGCTTTCTGTGGACTGTTGACTTTACGGCCAAGTTAGTCTCTAAGCCAACTCTTGCCTGTACCCAGTGATACCCTCCGCCCTGTCTTTGTGCCAGGGGAGAGGAATGGGGGCCTTTTGTGGGGCTCCTGGTCAGTTAGGAGGCTAGACCACCCCTGGTAGGTGTGGTGCTAAGGGGACTCTCAAAGGGGAGTGATGTGTGGACTGTTGCTCCTTGAAGCCTGCCTTGCCTGTGTGGACAGACCTGTTTGCTCTATCCCTGCCACAGCTGGGCAGTGTCCCTTCCCTATGAACATGTTTCTCTGCATTTCCTGCAGGTCCTGGTGTCCCCGCCCTCTTCAGCAGCCCTAGTTTTCAGGGCCTCAACCATTTTGTCAGGGTGGGGCCCAGGCAAATCTCTTGTCTGCTGTCAGATCCCTTTTCACTCTACCACATCCCCATCACTGTACCCTCCAGGAAACCTGCTGCCCAGGCAGCCTTGCCTGTGGCCTCCCTTGGAAGCCAACCTACCTAGACTGTACTCTGGGCCACATGATGGCAAAATTTGTGGAGTGACATGACTTTTACACTGGTGAGCCCAGCATCACTGAGGAGCTGAAGGGTGGCCACTGGGCATCTATACCATGTGGCCCTGAAGATGTCCGCTGAGGCTTCCAGTTCAGAGGTGATGTCCACAACACTCCCAGACCCAGTCCTCATGTCTGAGACCACAGATAGGCACTTGTGCTACCAAGCTAACACTGTGTCAAGCAGCTAGTGATGCTGCCATCTCCTGGATGCATGATGCTCATGATAGGTGGCGGCCAGGCATAGAGTTTGGTCCTGAGTCCATTGCTTAGCTTTTCAGATGGTCACTTTGGGTCTCCCAGCTTACCTCAGGTACCCTAAGATGTTGCTTCCTCCAGCCTAGCAGGGACTCCTGAGAAGAGGGGATGGCAAAGCTGCCAGACTTTGGGTTCCATGGTGGTTCCTTGGATGCAACACCAGCAACACTGGGGACCAAAGAGGATTAATCAGGGATCATCAATATTAAAGAGCTTTTGTGCTTCAAAGCAGACCAGAGTGAAATAGCCCACAGGGTGGGAGAAAGGGTCAAGAGGTCCTCAATGTGGTGTTTACTTCTAGAATATACAAAGAACACCAATGGCTGCACAACAACAAGTCTGAGTAAAACACAGGCAAAGGACCCAACTAGCCATTTCTCCAAAGAAGATGTTCCCATGGATGATATGCCTCCAGAGAGAGGCTTGGCATCATGCTGAGGGAGTGCAGTTAGGCTACAGTAAGATTCCCCACACAGTCATATGGGGAGCCACTGTTAAGACAGATGGTGACAAGTGCTGGTGAGGATGTGGAGAGTCTGGAACTTGTGTGCACTGCTGGTGTGAGCCTAAGATGGTGCAGCTTCTTTACAATACTGTGGTAGTTCCTCACTGTTGTAGAGAGGGAACACTGTATGAGCCAGGAATTTGACTTGTAGATCTGTCCCTAAAAGAGTTGAAAGTGGGGACTTACTCACAGCAGCACTATTCATCATAACTAAAATGTGCAAACAACTCCAGTGTCTATTGATAGATGAGTAGATGAAGAAAATGGTCTGTCCAGACAGTGGACTATTACTCAGTCTTCAAAAGGAAGGGCATTCTGACACATGCTACAGGATATGTACTGGTCAGTTTGGGCTGTCATTAAATTCCACAGACTACACAGCTTAAACAACAAAAATGTGTTTCCTTATGGTTCTGGAGACTGAAGTCCTAGCTCAGGATGTCAGCAGGCTTCCTTCTCTAAGCCTCAAATGGGCTCACAAATGCCATCTCTCCCCATGCCTTCACAGGTCATCCCTTAGTACACACCTCCCTGGTTTCTTCCTTTTGTAAGGTGGCTGTCATGTAGGCGCCACCCTCATGACCTTGGCTCACCTCAGTTCCCTCCCACAGGCCTATCTCCCCTTAGGGGTAGGGCTTCAGTGTAGGAATCTGGGGAGGGGAAAGAGTTCAGTATGAGACACAGATGTTGTATCAAGTGACATAAGTGAGTCACAAAAAGATAACCTCAGAGTTCAACTTATGTGAGGTCCCTAGTGTAGTCACCCTCATAGATACAGAAAGAAGGTGGGTACCAGGGCAGAGGAATGAGGGGATAATGTTTAATGGGCACAAAGTTTTAGTGGGGAGGATGGGAAGAGTTCTGGAGCTGAAGTGCACATGTAAAAGCAGTTAGGATGGTAAATTTTATGCTATATATATCTTACCATGGAAATAACAAATGAAAACAGATGCAGGTAGACAGAGCTGGTGGTAAGTAGAGGCATAGTGTCCTCCAAGGGTCCTCTTTGGCCCCAACCCTGTGCATCTGACTCTCCATTGATGGGGACCCTTACGCTGGACCCATTGTGGCAGCACATCTGTGGCCCTTGTGACCTGGGGGGAAAGGACCAGTGTGGATGTTGTTAGTGAGTTTGAAAGTAAAGTGTCCTTGGCAGGGCGGACATCCTCTCCTAGTGTGATATTTGTGTGTGTGTGTGTGGGGGGTGAAGTCACTGTGTGCCTTGCCTCTCCTGTTCTGAGGTGGGGTCACTGCGGGGTTTGGGGATCAGTCGGGGCTGAACCTCCCTCCTGGGTCCTCTTAGTTTGCAGTTCCAGGTGGGCTGATGGGGAGGGCTGAGCATGGACCATCCTCCTGCACACTCTGGGGAGGTGGAACTGCAGTGTGTGGGGCCTACAGTGTCCTGGGGAGTGGGCTTCATTTGTTTAAGGGGGGCCTGTAGTGTCTCGAGGAGGGGCTGGGGAGTGTGCCCCAGTGCACTGGGACCATAGCCTCTGAGACTGCTGTGCATACCTTGTGAGGCCTGAGCTCACCTGCCTTTGAGGGGCAGCCTGACTTAGCCTATGCTCCAGCTGTCCTCCCACTAGAGCTGCTTTGGGCGGGAGCTTGGCTGGAACATTGTGCCCTGGCTTCCATACCCTCTATGCTCTTGGGCTCTGGTCTGAAGTCATGCAGATGACAGGGCACAGACTCCTCCTTCCATTACAGACAGCACTCATGCTCTGTTAAACTGAGAGTAGTAGGTAACTTCTGCCGAGTCTCAAGCCCTTTGAGGGAGATACTTTCTCTCTCATTTGGGAAGAAGTGCCTAGGCCCTCAGGAAGGCTCCAGAGTTGGATTCAGGTGAAGGCTGAGATTCCAAGTGGCAGGTTGAGGGGTGCAGAGTGTCCTCAGACATGATCATGACCCAGGATGGTAGCCTCTCAGTTGGTAGGACATGAGGTCCTAGCTGTCCTGGGTAGATCTGAGCCCGTATGAATGGATTTGGTTCATTTCCATGGACTGTTGACCTTGGGTGGGCTCACTTTGAAGGAGGGATCTGAGAGGAGACTAGACGCCTGGGAGCATCTCCACCCATGATGCTGTAATCTGTTCTGTTACTGTGGTTGTTGCTGGCAGAAAATGTCTGTTTTCTCTCTCATCCAGGTGTCTTTGTCCCTCCTGGCTTCACCCAGGGCTTTGGGAAGAAACTGGTCCCCTGGCTTAGCAGTAAGTTTTGGAGTAGCCAGGCCCCATCCCAAAGCCGCCTGGGAGTGCCAGGTGGCACTCCCCCACCAGGTGTGTAGTTTGAGCTGATTGTGCTCAGCACCATCTCAGGCTCTGTGCTGTGGTTCCGAAAGGTCCAAGGGGCTATGGAGGAGTCTGGGGCCAAGGAAGTGTCTGAGGGAAGTTACTCTGCTGGACTTTATCCCTTGTGAAATCTACATTGAGTTTTTTATATTATGGACAGTTATTTTTTAATTCCAACTAGTGAAGCCACCTACTTTGTGATCTACTTCATTCACTGCCTGAGGGTACTTTCTACATTCTGAAGCAAAGCTGGATATCAGACCATTTGAACTGCAAAGATGTCCATGTGAAACTTATTCTAACATGGTTTTGACTCAACTTGATGGGCCCTTGCAGTTGGCCTTTTCTAGCTCAGCTGCTTTGGGGGGATGTGGCTTCTTCACCACTCCATGGTTCATTTCTGTCGTGTGTTTTTCTCTCAGACAGTGATTTCCACGTTATCAGACCTTAACTGTACCACTGTTTTTTGTCTGTTACATATGAAATAGAGATGATAGGAATTTTTCTCCATTTTTCACTTTCTTGGAGAGGTAAGAAAGCATAGGTAGGGCCAGGCGTGGTGAAGCATGTGTGTAATCCCAGCACTTGGGAGGCTGAGGCAGGAGGACTGCTGCAAGTTCAAGGCCAGCCTGAGCTCCATAGTGGGACCCCTGTCTCAAAAAGCCATAATAAAATAGGAAGCATAGGAAGTGGCATTCATGGCTTTCCACCCATGTCCCCAGGACACCTGGACAGGCTCAGGAGGATAGCTGATGTTTAGCCTGGCCTATTTCTGCCCCTGCTGGGTTGATTTGAATCTCATCTCCTGCAGAGAAACTCAGCAGATACTTCCAGAAGCTGTTCTCCTACCTGAAGCATGGTAGCAAGGATGGTCCATCACTGTCAGCATGCTTCAGTGCACAGTTCATGTCCCCTTGCGATACTGGAAGGCTGTGCTAATGTGATGCTGCTGTCCCCCAGGCAGGGCACTTGCTCATGTTGTTTATATGTTTTTGAACAGAACCACCTCGCTGTGTTCACAGTGGTTCACCCACCGGCTCCCAGCATAAGCTCCAGTGTGGCATCCAGCCTGGCGTCCAGTGCTGGCTCAGGTAGCTCCTCTCCCACTGCTCTGCCCGCCCTCCCCACCCGGGGCCCCATGCCCGACCCAGCTGGCAACACCGTGGAGGCTGTCCTAGGTAAGTCCCTCTTTTCTCTTCTCTCCTGCTGGCCATCTCTGCACCTGCGCCTACACTGGAGGTTCAGGAATGTTTGTGTTGAAAAGCCAGATGCGTGGTTTTGGTGGTCTTCTTTCACTTCAGTTGTATCATGCTGTAGGCCTGGGTATGGTGGGCAGGGGGAGGGTGGAGATGGGGGAGGACAAGGACCTTGGCTGCCTAGGCTACCCTAGAATCAGAGGGCAGTACCTTCTGCCCAGAGGCTGTTGCAGAATGGGGAAGCTAATGAGAATGAAAATCAGAGGGAGTGGGGCAGGGTGAGGCCTGGGGCCAGCAGACACAACTGTCAGTGGCTCCGGCTGTTGTTGGCTTCAGGGCTCTTTTCCCAGAGTCTTTTTTTTTTTAAAATTTTATTTTAATGGTACATTTTCGATGTACATATTGATAACATTCATCATTGGGGATTTGTACCTGTACATGATATACCTTGTTGCTTCTTTTTTTTTCCCAGAGTCTTTGAGGGTTTGGGGGGAGCAGTGGCTGAAGTGATGGGAGCTGGTGTGGGTGACACATCAGGGGCTTGGCGGCAGCCCAGGGCTGCACAGAAACCTTGTGATGATCAGGTGACAGAGTGGGGGTGTGCAGAAGCCAGATAAAGGTAGCTAGACTCCTGGCCCACCAGGGGAGGCCTTTTCTCTTTCCTTTTCTTTGCAGCACTGGGATTGGAACCCAGGGGTTTGTACATGCTAGGCTAAACTCCAGCCCTTTTAAACTTTTGAGACAGGGTCTCACTAAGTTGTCTAAATTGGCCTTGAACTTGCAGTCATCCTGCTTTAGCCTTCTGAGTAGCTGGGATCACAGCACCACATGGAAGCCTTTCTTGAGTGATAGATGAGGAAGCTTTGAGGCCCTATATTCATGGTGACCAGCACCCAGCTGACTCCAGCCTGTTCTGTTCTGACAAGGAGGGACACAGAAAAGGTTGGCATTGTGGTGACCTTCAGAGTCCTTTGTCGCTTATCAGCTCTGGCGTGGTCCTGTCCCATCTACTGCTGTGGGGTCCTGGAACATACCCTTCCCTTCTCACGTCCAGTCCTGCAGGCTCAGAGAGAGACCCAGTGTGGGTCTGGGGGATATGGGCCTGGAGCAGGGCATAGCACTTGCCAGGTGGGCATGAAGTAAGAACAGGCTGTGTGTGTTGCTATCAGTGTCCCATGTTGATACATGAGCTGGTGAAGTGGCCAGCCCTGTGTGAGAATAGGTATGACATTTCGTGTCCAACAAAACTACTGTAAATGAAGCCTCACAGGCCTCTTAACAACCTCACTGGGGACTGGGGATTTAGCTCAGTGGTGGTTAGAGTGCTTAACTTGCAAGCACAAGTCCCTGAGTTTGATCCCCAGTACTAAAAAACAAACAGAAAACCAACCAACAGCCTCTCTTGGATGCAGATTAGATATGCTGCCCTGAGTCTTCCCACTTGCCACTCAGGTATATAAGTTTTGTACCTCAGAGGGACATAAGAGACATTCTTGTTCTCTGTCATGAGCACGAGATAAGCCAGGAGCTGGCAAGCATACTGCTGAGGCTCCAGCAGCCCCACAGTCCTCAGGTCCTCGTGGCTCTGCACACACTACTACTGCCTTGTTGTCTCTTCTTGGAATATCTGTGGCCTTTGGCATGCTTGATGTAGCTGGGTTTTATGCCCTGCATTTTTATTTTTTCTGGCTAAATCTCCAGCCCGCCCTGCATTTTTAAAAACAGTTTATTTTTGTGGTATTGGGAATTGAACTCAGGACCTCACCCATACCAGGCAAGCACTTGAGCTCTGAGCTACATGGCCAGCTTCTGGTCCATATTTATTTGGGTAGATTCCTGTCCTTTCCACCCTTCCAAGGGTTACTTTTCCAAATCACCAGAGCCTCCTGTGGCTTCAAGTCTCTCTTGCAGCCCTGGCGTTCCTCAGTGGACTCCACTATAGTTCTGTCCCATCTGCTAGAGAACTCTTTATAATTCAGGGCTCTTCCCAGCCTCACAAGGCCATAGGGTAGTAGATGTCTCTAAGGAGACCACCACTGTCCTGCTGCAGGGTCCAGGGACAAAGGTAGCCCTTGGCAACCTTGAGGCACCGTATCATCAGATGGTAGGACCTGGAATTACTCCAGACAGGCCTGGCTGCAGTTCGGGTTTTATGTAGTGATTGTATTTTTTCTGCACTCATGTCTGCGAATTGGGCTGTTTGCCCATCAGAAACCTAGAGGTCAGGGATGAGGTGGGATTGTCAGAAAGTTTGCACAATGGCTGAAAGTCATAAATTTGCACAAAAGCTAAAAGAACACAGTGGCTAGTATCCCATGAGGGTCTTGCCTTTGAGAAGATTCTTGTTTTTTATAGGGGTGTGTTAATTATTAAAGAGCCACATTCCAGAGGGGGTGTTTCCCATCCTACTCCACTGGAGAATAGGGTGTGGGCAGGTAGAACAGGCAGAATCTGAATGACATAAAAGGTGGAGGATGGCTGGGCGTGGTGGCTCATGCCTGTAATCCCAGCATTTGGGAGGTAGTGTGAGGATTGCTGCGAGTTCAAGGCCAGCCTGAACTGCATAGTGAGACTCAAAAAAACAAAAAGGGAAAAAAAAAAGACCATACCTGAGTCTGCTGAGTTGCATAGAAAACAAAATCAGATGTCAGTGTGCCTTATCTGTGTGTAGTTTATTTTTTTTTGTACTTCATTTAAAAAAATTTTTATTTTAATGGTATGTTTTACATACACATAGTGAAAATATTCATCATAGGGAATTTGTACCTGTACATGATATATTTTGCTGCCTTTTTTTCCCGTTTCCCTCCCCCACTTCACCCCCTTCTCCCTCCTTATTTACAAGAATTTTGTTTCTATTTTTTCCTTCTATTCCTTATTTTTCTTGTCCCTCTGTTCCTTTCCCCCCACCCTCCTTTGTCCCCCTTCCCATTTGAACAATTTTTCCCTTTCTCAGTATAATACATTTTAGTCTTTATTTACACTTTCAGTTTCTCACACCAGAGAAACAATGTGGTATTTCAACATGTGTCCGATTTATTTTGCTTAAGGGTATAGTCTTTTTTTTTGGTGCTGGGGATCGAACTTGAGTCCGGGTGTTTGCAAGGCAAGCACTTTAACCACTGAGCTAAATCCCCAGCCCTTAAGGGTATAGTCTTAAAATGCAGCCATTTACCTAGAAATACCTCAAGTTTACCATTCTTTTTTTTTTTTTCATTCAATGGAATTTTATTCAGTCCTTAAAAGGAAGAAAATTGTGACCCATGCTACAAAACGGATGAACCTTACTGTATCAGTGCACAGTAAAATAAGCCAATCACAAAAAGATGAATACTGTATGATTTCACTTATAGAAGATATTTATAACAGCCAAATTCATAGAAAGAGAAAATATGGTGGTTGTTGGGGGCTGGAAGGAAGAGAAAATGTTGAGATGTTATTTAATGAGTATATAGTTTCCACTTTGCAAGATGAAAATGTTCTGTATATTGGTGGTACAACAAAGTGAATATACTTATCAATATTTAAAAATAGTTACTGTGGTAGGGGCTGGGGATTTAGCTCAGTGATTAGGGCCTGAGTTCGATCCCCGGTACCACAAGAAAAAAACAAAAACAAAACAAAACAAAAATAGTTACTGTGGTAAATTTTATGTAATATATATTTTATCCCAACTAAAGATAGATAATAATTTAAATTTTTACTTCTAAATCAGACACACATGAGTACATATCGAATTGTTTCTCTGATATGAGAAACCATAAATGTAAATAAGAGCAAAAAGGTGTGATAGGTATTGTGAAAAAGAAAGGCAGCACTTAAATGGGAAGAGAACTAGAGAGGGAGGGGGGGAAGGAAAGAAGGGAAAAAAGAAAGGAAAAGAAAAAGAGGAAAAAAATGGAAAAATGTAAATAAAGCTATTGTAAATAGGGGAAGGGAAGGGAGAATCAAGATATATCATGTACAGGTACCAATTAACCATGATAAATGTGATCACCATGTACATCTACAATGCACTAATACACGTTCTTGGTAAATTATAAAAAAAAGAAAAGAAAATTTTTACTTCTAACTAGGTACAGTAGACACTTGAAAGGCTGAAACAGAACCACTTGAACCCAGGAGTTTGAGACCAGTCTAAGAAACACAAGACTTTGTCTCTTTAAAAAAAAAAACAAAAAATCTTTTTTTTTAAACTTCCCACTAATTCCATTTAATAGGAACTGTCATTATCCCCATTTTAAATTTTGGTAACCATTAGCATAGTAAATTCTTAGTAAATATTTGTTCAATTGATTTATAAATTAAACCTGTCCTTTTTTCCCCCTTGTGTTCCTAAGGCACCAAGTTTGAGAAGACCTGAATAAAGTCAAATTGTACTCATAATGAACAAACTCTCAGAGCAGGAGTAGGAAACCTTTAGAAATGTTGCCACTAAGTGGATCCAGAAGCACTTTTGGAGGCTTAGTGTATTACTAAACTGTGGGTTCCAAAGTCTGTAGTTAGCCATAACAGACTGAATAATGAAAGAAAAATATTATTGTTGTTAATCTCTTATTATGCCTAATGATTAAATTAAACATTATCTTATGTATATATGTATAGGAAAAAACAGTATATATAGAATTTGGTACTATCTGGGGTATCAGGAATCTACTAGGGGTTTGCAACACATCTCCTGAAGGTAAGGGGAGATCACACAAATTTTTGGAATGGACAAAGGACATGAATAGATGTTTCTTCACAGAAGATACAAAAATGACTATTAGCACATAATAGGTGTTCAGCATCACTAGTCATTAGGGAAACACAAATCAAAACCACAATGAACCTAAATCCTGTGCGACAGGATTTATAGTGCTTCGAGAGAGGTCAGATCATGAATACTATGGTATCTGCTTAATGCAATCAATCTTTAAGCTTTTTTTTTTTTGTTTTTTTGGTTAAGACAGGGTCTCACTGTGAAGCTTACCATTCTTTATGGCAGAGTAGTACTCCATTGTATAAAAAAACCACATTTTCTTTATCCATTTATCATGGGCATTTGGGCTGTTTCCAAGATTTAGCTATTACACATTACGCCGCTATAAACATAGGTATGCATATATCACTGTGGTATGATGCTTTTAATTCTTTTGGGGAAATACCAAGAAGGGGAATAGCTGGGTCAAATGGAACCTTTAGTCCTATAAAACAGAGTCTCGAACTCATGGCAGTCCTCCTGCTTCAGCCTCCTGAGTGCTGGGATTACAGCTATGTGCCACCATGTCCGCTGTCAATGTGCTTTAAAAGTGGCAAAGTAAGGCCAGGCTTGTGGTGGCACACACCCATGATCGCAGCTACTTGCCTGTAATCTCAGCCTAGCTACTTGGGGAGCTGAGGCAAGAGGACAAATTGCAGACCAACTTGGGCAACTTAGTTACTTAGCGAGACCCTGTCTAGGGGGAGGGAAATACACATACAGTAGTCTCCAACCATTATCTAATATTTAAAGTGTGGTCTCAGCCTGTTCTGGTCTGTCCCCTGCTGTTTTGTAGTGCATTCTCACATTGGGATAAGTATTTCCTGAACCAGCTACCCAAAAGTAAGGAGGTGAAGGATGCTTTTTCAGGGTCAGGCACTGCCTTAGCTTGTAGACAGTGTATTTTGGTGGCTGCTGCCCAGGACCCCATGGCCAGTCTGACCCAGAGTGTGACCCCCAAACCTCCCTGTGGCCCTAATTACTGTACTCACATGTTTTTTTGTTGTTGGTGGTGATGGTGGTAGGTTTCTTTGATTTTTTTTTTTTTTCTGCACTGTGGATTGGACCTAAGGCCTTTGTACTGATCTACATCCCTACCTTTTTAAAAAAAACTTTTTTTTCGCTTTATTTTAATGGTACATTTGAGATATACATACTGATAACATTCATCATAGGGGATTTGTACCTGTATGTAATATATCTTGTTGCTTCTTTTTTCCCATTCCTCTCCCCTCCCTTCACCCCCTTCTCCCTCCTTATTTACAAAAGCTTTGTTTCCATTTTTTCCTTCCATTTCTTATTTCTCTTGTCCCTCCGTTCCTTTCCCTCTCCCCCTCTCTTGTCCTTTTCCCATTTGGACATTTTCTTCCCTTTCCCAATATAATACATTTTAGTTAAAAAGATTTTTTGAGACACCTTGCCCAGACTGGGCTTGCACTTGCAGTCCTTCTGCCTCAGCCTCCCGGAGTGCTGCGATTACAGGCTGTACCACTGTGCCTGGTTGTTCACGTTTTATTAGCTGTTTTAGAGGGTTTGGGCTGAGGCGGTGTGGGCTGGTTATATATTTTCTTGTGTACAGTGATTGGCTATGCGATGAAAGATGAGCCAATTGTGGAACAACAGGCCGTTCCACACTGGTTCACTCTTTCAGTGTTTGGCAGACCTCTTTACCAATTCAGCTGTCCTTTGCTGTCCACATCGCATGAATGGCCTGGATTGAAAGAGCGAGGTGGGGGCACAAAGCGCAGATGGCGAGTAGTTTGAGGCCGGCGTGGGCCTCACCTCTCTGCCCTCAGAAAAGGAGCTGGGCCCCAACACGGGCGGGGCGGGGCGGGGCGGGGCTCGGCTCGGCTCGGCTCGGCTCGGCTCGGCTCGGCTCGGCGGAGCTTTGAGGAAACCGTCTTGCGAGGTCTGCGCACGCGCTCCTGCTCTCCAGGCACCGCGGAGCGGGGCTGGCGACAGTGTCACGGGGGTGGGCGGGGTCTCGTCCTGGGAATGGGGCCGTCGGCCCGCTTTGAATCGGCGGCGGCGACGACCGTGACTGTGAGTCAGCACCGAGTCAGCATTGGCGACAGCCTCGGCCCCCAGTCAGCCCCAAACCGTCTGGCTGCCGGTCGTCGTTACTCCACGCTTTGGAGCGGCCCCCTTCCCCGCCGCGCTGGCCTCTTAGGTACGTCTGTCTCCAGACATACCTCGTTGGGTCCACGTCTCTGAGCCAGGTGTGGGCCGGGGTCGGTGCCAGGTTTTTCCTGGAGTGGGGAATGAGGTTACTTCATCGGTCCTCTTTAAGAACCTATTGGGGCGCGCCAGTAAGGGACACCTGTGCAGGGCCCTGGGCCCTCAGGGTGGCCCTGCCCAGCCTCATCTCCTTCCCCTGTGCGCTTATCCTGCTCCTGGCTCCATTGCGAAGCTGAGCAGGTAAGTGTGTGCCCAGTGTTCCTCCTCCTGTAGCCAGGGAAAGGTCTGCCGTTGTCTTTTAACCAGCGGGAGCAGCCTGGCGCCCAAGAGGTTCCCCATCCTGCCTTTAAGGCTAAGTCCAGGGAATCCTGTGCAGCTTGTCCTTGTTTGTCTCTGACCCTAGAGGATCTCAGTGCTTCGTGAATGTGCTATGTCACACCTGGAGCTGGCTGGGCCGGGGCTGTTTCTCAGCAGCTTTGTTATTTTCTGTGACATCCAGGCAACTCCTAGTCATGTGCCAGGTTGGTTCTGGGCCAGGAAGATTGGTGTAACCTCACACACAGTTTACCTAAGGAGGTTCACCTGGGTTCCCAGCTTCTTGTTAGCAGTGGGTTCTTCCTCCAAGCACGTTTCAGAAGATCTGGGTTTGATCTTGGGAGCAGTGGTATGAGGTGGGAGGAGGAGAGACTGTGGATGAGAAGAGGGGGACAGAGCTAGGCCAGAGCTGGTACAGGGAAGGGACCCCATGAGTCTCCAGCTCAGCTTCTTGCCTTTCTCAGGCTTGAGGCTCTGAGGTCAGGCTGGGATTGGGATGATTCATTCTGAATTAGATGGCAGCTGAGGCTGGTTGCACTGTGGTGGGGCCAGGTCTGGCTAGTCTGTTGCAAGGTGAATGTGCTGTGGCCCTCTGCACCTGGGAGCAACTCTGCTGAGTCAGAGCCCAGCCATATTAAACCATTTGCCAAAAGAAAGCTTACCCCTGTTTATTCCTTTGTGCTTCATTTCTTCAGAAGGTGTTTCTGGGGCTCTGCCAGGGGTAGGGCACCTTGAGCAGTGGGTGTAGAGGGCTAAATCCAGGGTGCAAGTCTGGCTAAGCGGCATGGCCAGGACAGGAACCCACTGTGAACAGGCGCTCCAGACCTGAGGTACAGAAGGTGGGTCAGGGAATTGGCCTCAGGCTGCCCTCTTTTGCCAGTGGTGTCCGAGTATACCTGTATCTTGTGGACTGACCCACGGGGCCTAGGAGGCTGAGTGGCCCAGGGATTAGGGGATGCTCATGGAGAGTGGGAGCTGTGTAGGAGTCTTCACTCAGCAGTGCCAGGTGAAAGGTGTCTGGAGCAAGGGAGGGGCCCCAGGTAGCCTGACCTGACTAGCATCATGACCGTGTTCTTTCTAGGAAGTGGGGACTCAGGATGTGACTGGGTTGTTGTCACAGGGAAGTCATCCCTGCAGGCTCCTCTGGGGGCAGCTGCAGGCTGTAGGGTCTGGGAGTTGGTATAGGCCTTAGCTGTGTGGGTCAAGGAAAGAGTTGCTTAGGTCATACGCAGCCCTGCACTGCAGCCTCTTTGGGGTAGGGGGGAGGAATGTGGCTGGAGGATTCCAGAGCATCCTCCAGGGCTGCAGAAGCCACTGTATCAGGCATGGACCAGGTCTCAGGAGAAGCTGCCAGGCTCTGAGGAGGAGAGGGTGGGCATACAGAGAGGGCTCAGAGGCAGGGTGGAGGGAAAGCCCTGGGCAGAAGTGTAGAGAATAAAGCCTAAGCTGGGCGTGGTGTCAGTCTTGTACTCTTAGCACTGAGGAGACTGAGGCAGGAAAATCATGAGTTTGAGGCCAGCCTGGGCAATATAGTAAGACTCTGTCTCAAAAAAAAAGGGAACAACAGCATCAACAAAAAGATGATACCAGAGGAGGCCAGAGAAGAAGCTGCAGCTACAGGGATAGAAGTGGGAGGCTGGGCAGACTAACCCTAACCCTAACTAGAGGCAGAGATGCTTAGGGGAGGATGGAGGGGTTCAGCTGAGGAGGGACAGTAAGGACATTAGAGTGTCAGGACCAGTCCAGCACAGGCTCACAGAAGGGCATATGTGTGGGTGGAGGGAGGCCTGAGAGGCCTGGGGCCAGGGTCATTGGGAAAGGATGTGGAGGAGTGTCTCCAGGTGGACCCCATGTTGAGGGTTAAAGTGCATCCCCCCCAAAAGATATATCTGAGTCCCAGTCCCTGTGAACAAGGCCTTATTTTGAAATAGAGACTTTATGAATGCCATTAAATTACAGTGAGGTCAGTAGAGCTACCCTGGAGGCAGGGATCGGTGCCTTTATAAGGAGAAATGTAATTGGGCATGGTGGTATTCACCTGTAATCCCAGCATTCTGGAAGGCTGAGGTAAGAGGATTGTGAGTTCAAGCCCAGCCTGGGCAATTAGCAACTTGGTGAGATGTGTCTCAGAAAGTGGTGGGGATGTAGTTCAGTGGTACTGTACCACCAAAAAAATAAAAAATAAAAAAAGTGAACACAGACTTAGGATAGGCCTGTGACAATGGAGTCAGAGACTGGCATGATTTGGCCAAGTCCAGGAGCTCTAGGACCATCCCCTGGAGACCGTGGAGGGAGCACTGCTTTGCATACACCTTTATGTTGGACTTGAGGTCTCCAATGTGCAAGAGGATAAGTTTCTGTGGTATGAAGCTACCCAGTGTGTGGTGCTCTTAGCAGCGGGCCTGGAACACTGTGGCCCTGTGATGAGGTGGTCACTGAAGAGTAGGAGGCACTTGGCTGTGGGAACGACCCAGGAGTACAGAGGAGAGGGCTGCCCACCATGGGGAGACATCCAGGAACACGGACTGTGTCTGCAGGAGCCTGGCCATCTGGAGCTGCCCTCAACCAGTGCCACTTGGCAGCCATGTCTTCTAACAGTTGGTGCCCGATGGCTGGGTCTCCCCAAGGAATGTGGCTCTGTCTCCTTTCTTTCACATACCTGTTTCTTTCGTCAGCTGCCATGTTGCCTTCCTTTGCTGTGGCACAAGGACTTCAGATGGATTACAGGAGCGGGTTCTTGAGGGCAGCTTAGTTGGGTGACTGTACTGGGTATACCACTGTCCTCCCTGCTTGATATCACCCTGTTGCTTTCCCCACCCTAAATTGAGTGGCTAGAGAGGACCCAGGGACAGTGCAGGTCTGTGGCCAGGGCTGCCCTGGTTTCTTACCCAGCAGCCAATCGACAAAACTTTGGTGTTCATGGTGGCCAATGTCCAGACATAGCAGTCCTGGTTCTCTGCCATTGAGGCAGCAAGAGGGCAGCTGGCACTGGTGGGACCATGGGTAGGCAGGCTTTGCTGCACTGCCTCTATGCCCACTGATTCAGGATTTCCAAAGGGGCAAGAGGCCTCTGCAGCACACATAGCTGTGCTTCTAAGCCACATGGTAGCATGGGGGAAGACCGCTCTGTCCCAGGCCTTGAACTCATCATCCTCCCACCTCAGCTTCCTGAGTAGCTGGGATTACACGTGTGAGCCATTGTATCTGGCTCCATCTTGGCTTCTACTCACTCCAGCCTTTCTGATGGTCCCAGGCTTGGCTGATGGTGGTCCAAAAGTCTCCATTGCTGAATCCTCACCTTTACACTGTCACTTGATGTGACCCCGTGCCATGAATAGGCACCACCCTGAAGCGTTGCTGGCTCTTCATGGGTGGACTTGCTTCTTGGGGAGCCTTAGCCACATCAAGGTTTGTCTTGTTGTATGCTGGGCCAAGGTAAGACCCAGCCTAGGGGTGGGTGGTAGTGGCTGCCTCCTTCCCTCTACCTAGTGAGTTTACTTTTTGAGTGTCAGAGCTTTGGCATGTGCTATCAGTGTCACACTGGCCCAGGGGACTTGGGTACATTATGTTAGGAAAGGTGGACAGGAGCCATGTGCTAACTTGCACAAGAAGGTGACGAAGGTCTCTGGGGTTCATCACTACCCTGGAGCATATCTTTCCTAGGCAAGGATGAGAGGAAGCAAAGCTGGAGAATGGGCAGAGGGGCCTGTGGTTTCCTGGGGTGAGAGTCAGCATTGGTGGGGATGGAGGGGACCCAGCCAACAGGAGACTGCATGGGACACACAGTAAGGAACCAGGATCCTATGCTGGGCCAGGGGAGGTGGTGCCTACAGACTTGGCCAGGACTGCTGGGAGGGTGACTGGTCCTGTCTGTGGCCCTCCTCGTGTGGTGGTTTGGGTTGGCCACACCTGAGGCTTGTGTCCTCTGGCTGCGACTTCCCTGTGCTGAATACCATGCTGTGGCCATGGGAGTTTGAGAAGGGCCCCAGCAGCTGGCTGCTCTCAGCCCCCTGTGAGCTTCTAGACCCTGGGAGAAGGCCCCAGAGTCCCTGCTTGCTTCTGGGAGAGGAAAGCCTATGCTCTGGTGCAGGGCAGGCAGCTGTGGAGGGTCACGGGCTCTCAAAGGGGATGTCAGGTGGGGACACTTCTTGGATCGGCAACCCTGCCAGGAGGGCAGTCACTTCTTCTGAGGGCAGGGACAGCGACAGCTTTGGGAAGTGGGCACATTCTGGAGGGGCCCTGGCATCATTCAGTACCTCTGTCCATTTAACAGGTGGGCCTACAAGCACCAGCGTTCCCCTACAGGGCTGGTAACATCTTGTTGGGGGCTCCTCAAAGAAGACAGGATGTGTCTCCACCCTTTGGTGGTACTGGCTCCATGTGTGCTATGCAAGGAGGTCCTGAGTCCTGTTCAGCCAGCAGTATCAAGACTTTGGAACCACTTGCTAATCAAAATCACCTGCCTGGGAAATTCTTAATAGCTGAATGTGTTTACTTGGTGAAGTTGTTTTATTTTGGTATGGCACTAGGGATTGAATTGAGGCCTTATGCATGCTAAGCATGCAGGGCAAAAATGCCCTTGCTTTATAGGAGAAAGGAGCCTGTCTAGCTACTTAGGCACCTCAGGGCCCAGCTAGAGTGATAGGAATGCTGGTTCCCAGCTCCCAGCAGCCTGATATTTTGGGACTCTAGTTCTAGCTGGGCAGGGTGTTAGGGTTTAAGGTTCTGGGTTCCCTCGTCCTGTGGGTAAGCTGAGGCTTGGTCTCACAGGTTCTGCCTTGGACCTTCATCTCAGCGACATAAATATTGCATCGCTGGATAAAGACCTGGAAGAGCACGATGCCCATGACCTCAGGCTGACAGGTGAGTACTGAGCCAGCTGCTCCTTGAGCACCATGTGCTGAACTGGCCCTTGTGGGTGGGAATGCCCTGATTACACTTGGCTCTCCACATCTCCTTCCCACCTCTGCCACCTGTGTGGGTCAGCTACCTGCTGCTTCCTCAGTCTACCTCCATCTTAGCCAAGCAGTCCTTGCAGGGACAAGTAGGGCCCTTCCTCAGGAAACGGGAAAAACTACGTCTTAACCACTGTGGCATGTAAAGATGAAGGTATTAATGTTATATAATAAATGGTATTTTTCATTTTGAAAGGTCACTGTCCCCTGATTTTAGAAGAAACTATCTTAGGGGCCCTCCAAATCCTGGGCACACCATGCTAGTGGGTATCTGGCCTGGGCTGGGACCCTTGCTGAGATGCCCTCTTGCCCAAGTCCCCTTCGGCTTGTCTGGTCCCCTGTCCTCTATCCCCAGCATCCACCTGCTTCAGCTGCAGACTCCATGTGCTTATGGGCAGGTGTCCCTGTGGCCGTCGTACTCACTCAGCTCCTCCTCCGTCCAGGCCCCCGGTCGCTGGCAGGCTCGGCCCCCGTTGCCATCCCGGGCTCCCTGCCCCGCTCGCCGTCCCTGCACTCGTCCTCTTCCCTGTCCACATCCCCGCTCAGCTCGCTGTCCCAGTCCCTGTCGGGGCCACTCACCGCCTCAACCATGACGCCCCCCCAGCAGCCGCCACCCCTCAGGTCGGAGCCTGCCGCCCTAGGCTCCACAGCCTCATCCTACAGCTCCTTAGGTGAGTCCTGGCTTGGCCTTACACAGGCACTCACCTCCTTGGCCCTGGCTGAGGGGGCCTTGCCACCAGACCCACACGATATACAGCTAAGTTAACAGGACCAGAGCACTGACCCACTGGGGCTGTGTTGCTGGTGGCCACCACAGAATGGGTGCCCTCACCACCATGGCACTGGTTCCTTCCTTGCCAGGGGCCTAGGCAGGGCCCACTTTGGAAGCTCCTTGGAATCTTAGGACTGCCCCGCCACCACAGCCCAGGTGGCTTCATGGTACTGTGCAGAGGTACAGGCTGTGGGTCCCAAGATCCCATGCAGGAGTGTATGTGACAGTAGTGACCAGAAATAGTACCAGTGCTTCCTTTTTTTTTTTTTTTTTAATCTTTATGTGGGCCATTACATTTTTAAAGAATGCTTGTTTTTACATATCTCAGTACTGATCTCTAATGCTGCATGCATGGCAGCAGACATAACCCAGGGAAGCAGAAATTCAGGTCCTCCAGGATCTGTACTTAAACCATCCGAGAAGCTCTGTTCTCCAGACGCAGCCATGGGGACTTTGGATGTAATTTCCTTTTTTGCTTAAACTTCCCAAGTGGTTGGGAGAGGTCCGTTGGAAAGATCTGAGTGGCAGTGCCATCAGCCTGTCCTGGTACCTTGTGGACTCACCTGGGGGAGCCAGCCAACAGCTGGGGCGCCCGTGATCAGGGGGAAGGGAATCACAGGTCCACTGGGAGTGGCGGGCAGGAGGGGGCAGGCTCTGGGCACAGTGTGGACCCTGTTGTCCCTGTCTTATTGTCTTATTCACTCCCCACACTTAGGTTTGAATGGTGTCCCTGGGAGCATCTGGGACTTTGTTTCTGGCAGCTTCTCTCCCAGCCCCTCCCCCATCCTAAACCCTGGCCCCCCGGCCTCAAGTCCAAATGGTGCTGAGCTGGCCCGGGTCAGGCGGCAACTGGATGAGGCCAAGAGGAAGATTAGGCAGTGGGAAGAGTCTTGGCAGCAGGTGAAGCAGGTGAGCATGTGGGGAGGGCCCCCGGGTACATGGGTGGGATGGGTGAGTGGGACAGGTGGGTGTGTGGGAAGGCTGGCTTTGGGTGCTCCTGCATTATCTGCTGGGTTTCAGGCCTGTGATGCATGGCAGCGAGAGGCTCAGGAGGCCAAGGAGCGGGCCCGTGTGGCAGACAGTGATCGGCAGCTGGCCCTGCAGAGGAAGGAGGAGGTTGAGGCTCAGGTGAAGCAGCTGCAGGAGGAGCTTGAGGGCCTGGGCTTGTTGTCCTCGCTGCCTGGGCTGCGGAGTTGTGGTGACATTGGCTCCATACCTCTTCCCAAGTTGCACTCCCTACAAACCCAGCTGCGCCTGGACCTGGAGGCTGTTGATGGGGTGAGTTGGGGTAGGCAGTGGCAGCTTGGGGTCTGTCCCCTTAGGGGAAGGGAAGGGTTGAGATTGCCCTACATGGCCTCCCCTTCCCCATACCAGCCCACAGTATGGTCACAGCTGCCCGCTTGACACTTATTCTCTTACCCTGCCCTTCCTACTGAGCATGAGGCTGTCCCCTCCATGTAGAAGAGCCCTGCCCTCTCTGAGTCTGGAGCACTTTTTGGAGGGCACTGGTGCCTTCCAGCATCCTGACTTCAGTGTAGCACAAAACCTGCTGTGCTGGTGGGTGGATACTCCTTCCATTCTGAGCCCTGGAAGGTCCTGTGACCAGGCCAGCTGCCACATGTGCCTCCCTGGCTTCACCTCCAAGGTGCAGAATCCTGGAGGATCATACTTGGCTCATGTCCTGGGTGTCCAGCTCCCATGCTCCTTGTCCTGTCCTGGCTGGCCTCTTCCCCTGTGGTGGAGGTGGTTCTGGTCTTAGGAGCTAGCTTTCTGCCCGAGGCTTCAAGAGCAAGTGTCTCTCTACATTCAGCCACTCTCCTTCATGTGGTGGCCCAGTGTGCATCTCAGCTTTGATGCTGCAAGAGTCTGGCTCTGCCACTGTAGCTCGTGGCCCATCATCCTAGGATGCTGTCCTCTGCCTGCTGGGAAGGTGTAGGTGCCTGCTGGCTCCACCAACAGCATCTTCTCCATAGGTGATCTTCCAGCTCCGTGCCAAGCATTGTGTGGCCTGCCGGGAGCGGGCCTGTGGCACCACCCTGCAGCCCTGCCAGCACCATGTCCTGTGTGAGCCGTGCGCAGCCAGTGCACCCGAGTGTCCCTACTGCAAGGGCCAGCCCCTCCTTTGGTGACCAGAGCCAGCCCTTGCCTTCCACAGCAGTGTCGTCATTCCTGGTGCCACCATGTCAGGACGTGAGTTCGTGCCCACTGTCCACCTGACAGCCTTTTGTATTTTTCTTACTTAGTGTGGCTCACTGATGGTTTCAAGGTATTCTCAAAAACATTCACAGCACCAAGAGCCCAGCTGCCCATCCCCAAGGAGCTTTGCACCTCCAAGGGCTGGACAGGTGGAATGTGGTTGGGGCCAAGGTCCTGATGCTGCAGTGGCCAGGCCGCCGGGGGGGTGGGATCTCATCAAAGCACTTTGTCAACCAAGGAATTTAGTTAGATGTTACAAATTGTATAAGCTGCTTTCTAGGTCTGTTTTTTAATATGTGATAACATGAAGCTTTATATATGTGCTGTGAACTTGAAGTTTCCTATTCGTTTACTGTTAATGCATAGTCTGGCAGATAGATTTCATATTCTGAAACTACTTAAGAAAAAAATGGGTGTTTATCTAGTGAGGAAGACCTAGCATTTTTACATTTTCAAATCAAGTGCAAACAAATAGTATTTATAAGCAGAGTGATTATTAAAAGACATACACATTTAGATGTTTGGAATTTTATGAGGAACTAATTTTCCTAAACATGTGAACGTGCACATGTCGTTGACGTTTTATATTCCAGTATTGTGAGATGATACAGAGAGCTCTACCCTGTATTTAGGGATCCGTGGCCACTTTTTCTAAGTGCCTATGCCTGGCAGAAGTGAAGGAAACGGTCCATTTGGTTTTGTTTTTTCACTTGAAACTCTAAGAGAATTTGATGCTAATGAAAAATGCAACCAAAGGGACCAGGTACTAATGGATTTTGAAGTCCACTTTGGAAGAAGCTGTGTTCTGATTATTTAGATTTGTCATGGGCAGTGGTGCTTTGTAACCTGAGATGTCTGGAGCATCCTGGCTGTGCTGAGTATGTAGGCTGTGAATTGGGAGCCTTCCCTCTCCCGCATCTGTCACTGCCTACAACTTCTGCCTCAGGAGATGCCACAGCGGCTGTGTGGAGCCCCGGGTGACAGCATTAATCACACCTTCACCTGACCTGTGCATCCCTAATCAGAGTTCATCCATGTGACCAGTGAGGTGCCTCCATGGCCTGGAGCCCTGGCTGTGCAGCATCCCCCTCTGCCCGTCAGCTTCCGGGGTGACTGCAGGTCCCAGATGGCTGGCCTTAGGCTTGTGACAGAAATGTTGCTGAGAATATACCCGGTGTGATCATAGGAGTCCTCCCTGGTCAGGACTAGGACTGTCCCTGGATATCTGGGGAGAAGAATGAACTGTATGTTGTCCATGCAGACCTTGCCCTCAGCTGGCGGAGCTGGAGGGGGTGGGCTTTGCCCCTGGCTGGAAGGGCCATCTTGTCTCTCCTCCGCTGTGGCTTTGCCAAAGACTTTTAATAGCATTTTTTTAAAGTGCAAAGTGACTAGGTAAACATTTTTATCAGTGACCAAATTAGAATGTATTTAATATAGGAGATTTAAAAGCATTTTTTAATATAAGACAAACTGATAGAAAAGTTCTATCATTTTAAAGGCAGTTGGATCCATGACATTCCGCAACTAGTATGCTACTAACGGTAATTGTTGACTTGGTTTTAGTGAATCTCGTTTTTAATTATAGTGATGATTTATTAGCTCAGTACCTAGAAATTACGTATATTTTGTGCTACTGTTATCACTGTTTAAGATTATTTTTATTAATATTTATGCATTTGTTTCCTATTTCAGGCCTTTGGTCTTTGGGATAACAGGACAATGTTTATTATTGGTATATAGCCTAGACATTTTCAAATTATAAACAAGTAAGAAACATTGAGCTTTAGATCTGTCTATAAGCTACTCTGGTCATTTCTTCCTGTGGAATATGGCCAGTGCTCTGGAGCTTCTTTCCAGGGCTAATGTTCTAGGGTAGGAGCAATGGCTGGGAGCTGGCAACTGGGTCCCACAGTGGGGTGCCCAGTCCTGAGCACCCTCTCCTGGGATCAGGACAGGTGTGCCTGGGAGACCAAAGAACTACCCAGGAGTGAGCCAATCATGTGGCAAGACTACAGGGGTCTGCTCACTGTGGGTCCTTCCCCACCCCGCCTGTGGCATCTGCAATTGATCCTGGAAGACCCAGGAGCCCAGCTGGGGTTGGACAGGCTCCCATACCAGATGTGAACAGTGAAGGTGGGGTCTCGGTGTGGGAGCTGAAGCTGTGGGGTAACCAGCAATGCTGTTCTTACTGCCTGTTGTCTCTCGACTCTAGTGTGAAATAGTAATAAATGATAGCGTTGCAACGTTCATGCACCCAGTGTGGACACTTCATGTGGATTAATTTATGGAAGCCCCATGTGTTTATTTTGAGCATTTAGATCAGAATGTTATGTGAATGCAATTTTCTTAACCCAGAAGGTCATATTTATAATGCATAATCATTTACTTATAGTGAATTGTTTAAAATTGTTAACACTTGTTTGAGTTTTTTTTTACACTATAGCATTTATGCAATGGTTTACAGGATTCATGGAATTATTTTTATCAGTATGGGAATTAATTAAAACTTTGAATCTTTATTTTGTCTGTGTCTCTGAGAAGAACAAAGGCCAGTGAGTCCTTCCACATCCCCAGCCTGGCCCAGCAGGAATGGTGTTCTCAGCCCAATGTCTTAGCTGCTTACTACCCTCCTGCCGCAGGATGCATTTGGTTCTGGATGGATGTTCTTCAACCCTCGTGCCCACCCTGAGTCACAAGATGTTCCCACGCAGTCCTGGATCCCCTCGCAGCTGTTCTGAGGTCGCATCTGTGGGGAACTGTTGGGCTAAGCGCACAGAGTGGGAGGTTTCTGCTGAGACACCAGGCAGCAGGTCAGATCCCAGTCTCCGGGGTGGCAGGTCCTACCCAGGCCTGGCCAACCTACCTGTGGGCCTCCCATGGGGGATACCATGCTGGCTCAGCAGACTCGTGAGCCTCTGTATCTCTTCTGACAGCTCTGAACGTGCCTAGAGCAAGAGTGCCATTGACAGGTCAGATCACTGGAGGGAGTGGAGTGTTCATGACCAGGGACCCCTCTGTGCACTCACTCTGTTGCAGTTTTCCAGAGTTTCAGTCCCCAGGTCCTTAGTTGCTTCCTGCTGGGTGAGTTCATTTTCTCCTGGGGCCTTTAAATAACCAGCATCCTGAAAAAGCTCCCTCAGCAGTTTCTCATAGCCCTGAGGGTGAAGGACACCAAGGGAATACCAAGGTAGTGATGGAGGGGGACACAGGCTGGGTGTCCCAGCCCTCCCCAGCACTCACCTGGCGGGTAATGAGCTCATCCGCTAGGTCCTGCTCCACCTGGTCCCATCGCTGCTGCAGGGCCTCCGGCAGCGTTGGATACACTGAGAATCCAAAGAGAGCCAGACTCAGCAGAGCCCTTGGCCCCAGTAGAGCTCCCAGCCCCCAGTCCTACCTAACAAAGAGTGGGGGTGGCAGACGAGGGGGGTCTCGAACGTCAGCGCATAGACACAGGTGCTTGGCTCAGACACGTGTGCCAGTCGGTTGTGCTTCCCACAGGTAAGCTCCACCTGGGGAGGGCAGCCGGTGGGTGGGTGGGTAGGTGAGGCCTAGGCTTAGGAATGGCCCCAGCCCCAGCCCTCACCTTGCTCTGCCGGCTTCGGGCACGGCAGGAGTCACCATCCCTCATCCACATGCCCATGAAGGTGTTGTTGGTGATCTCCCACTCGTGCCAGATGCTGAGGAGGCACCAACATGTAAAGTTGGACTGAGGAATGGGCCACCCTGCCACCCATGGGTCTGCCCACACTCACCCAAGGACCCCGCTGTAGGCATTCCAGCGAAAGGTCTGCTCATGCTGGGTCACATTGTGGAATGGGCAGAACTCATACTTATACCTGGGGGCACAGGACTGTCAGGTGGGTCCCAGACCCCACCTGCCACCCACCCCTCCCACACTTACGTGGACTCCACCAGGCTGAAGCACTTGCCAGAGAGTCTGAAGAGATGCACTGGCCCTGGAAGAGAACAGCAAAGTGCCAGGGTTAGTCCCCTGCATGGTGCGGGCTGTACCAGGCAGAAAGCCCATGCCCCACAAAGCTGGGGACTACTCACAGAGAAGCCAAGGTGAGTGGGAAAGCCTTATCAGGCAGCACCAAGCTCATTTTCCCAGGACTTAAGGAACTACCACACACTGGCTGGACTAACCTTGAGGGAGCCGGGACATAGGCCAAGGTTTCCAGTCAACAAAAAAGCTATGGTAGTACCTTGGTTCATGAATGCTTTTGTTTGCAAACTCTGCATCAAGTGTGGCCATCTTTCTTCCCATACAAATATAAACATGGCCATCTTTTCCAAAATTATAGAACAAATTAAGTTCGTGAACCGAGGTACCACTACCTTTAAGCTGGAAAGACAAGTCCTGTATTCTGTACCTACCTATCCCCACAATCAGTTGTGGTAGTCAGTCTGGGGCCACCTCAAGCACAGGGCTCTGCTTGACTTAGCTCTTGGGAGGGGCACAGCACAGACAATGATGCACAGGAGATGGCAGAGTAAAGCCAAGACATTAAGACAAAGGCCACCAATGTGCAGGACTACGCTCAGAAGGGCTTCATGCCAGCTTTGGAGCTCAGAGCCAGCATGCAAAGACTTCCAAGGAAACCACAGGACACAAAGAAACAAAAACATGGGGGTTGAGGATTTAGCTCAAGTGGTAGAGCATGTGCCTAACAAGCACTAAGGCCCTGAGTTCAATCCTCAGCACACTCCCCCGCCAAAACAAACGGAAACAGTTTATTCAAAGGAAAAAAAAAAAAAAAAAGATGATTCAATGGAAACTTCTATATCCAGGAAAATGTTCTTTAGGAATGAGAGGGGCTATGCAGCTCAGTGGATGAGAGCATGCTTATGTATTCTGGAGCTCTGATGTTTGTGTACATGTTAAATGTTACACCATGGTGAACTGATTCTTAGAAACATACAGTGTCCTTTTCTGACTCTAATAAGTAGTTTCTGACTTAAGTCTACTTTGATACTAGCACAGCTACCCTACTTGTTTTGGCACATCTTTTCCAACCTCTCATTTTCAACCTGTTTATCTTTGGAGCTCAAGTGAGTCTTGTTTTTTTTGTGGGAGTTGAGGGGGGTGCTGGGGATTAAATTCAGGACCTTGTGCTTGCAAGGCAAGTGCTCTGCCACTGAGCTAAATCCCCAACCCCTCAGGTGAGTCTCTTAAAAACAGCTCTAAGACATTAAAGCTCCAAAATACATGCTCAAGGTCCTAGGCTCAATCTCCAGGAAACCCCTCCCTGAAAAAGGGGAGGGCTGGCATTCCTAGGTAACAAAACCTGAGAAAGCAAATTATCTGATTATAGGCAGAGCTGCCTTCACAGAAATTCCAGATGGAGCCTGGAAGGGAAATGGCAAGTAGAAGCAACTGGGTGAAGACAGCAAGCTCTGCACTGCAGACACAGGGGCAAATGAAAAAACCCAGACTGTCATATCTCTGGATGGTCAATCTGTGATTAAACTAATGCAGAAAAGCTAATTATAAATCTGTCAGTCACACAATGTAAAGATCCAACTTGTGACATAAATTACAAAGGTGGGCAGATGGAGCTATGTAAGTGCAGTTTTTGTATACAATTGAAGTTGGTGTAAATTTAGAGTTCTATAATTTTAAGATGTTGTATGTAATCCCTGTGGTAGCAACAAAGAAAATGACAATAAAATATGTATGAAAAGCAATCAAAATATGCCACTTAGGTCACTAGAAGCTGAGGCAGAGATCACCTATGGCTCAGGCATTAGAAACTAAGTTGGGCAACACAGTGACCCAGACTCTGTCTGGGAAGAGGGAGGGAAAAAAAGCCACTACAAAAACCAACAGCAGTGCACGTCTGTAGTCAATCACTAGCACCTGGGAGGCTGAGGCAGGAGGATCACAAGTTCAAAGCCAGCCTGAATTACCTAGTGAAACCCTTTCTCAAAAACCCAAAACCACACCTACTGTAAGACACCTGTAATTAAATGGATTAAACTCTATACTCAAAAGGCACAGACTCGGGGCTGGGGATTTAGCTCAGTGATTAGAGTGCTTGCCTTGCAAGCACAAGGGCCTGAGTTCGATCCCCGGCACCACAAAAAAAAAAAAAAAAAAAAAAAGGCACAGACTGGCAAAACAGTTTAAAAAATAAAAATATTCAACTAAATGCTGCCCCTAAGAGATCACATCATTCCAAAAAGCCTGAAAAGACAGGCCATACAGTCACAACAGAGCAGAAATGGCTGTACCAGCATCAGACAAAACAGACTTAAGTAACAAATTGTTACAAGAATCAAGAACACCATGTTGATTAAAAGGTCAGTTTACCAAGTTAAAACAGTTATATGTGCAGAAAATAAAAAACACGTGAAGCAGATGTTGACAGATTAAAGCAGAAAACAGTTCTGTACTACTTGGATACATCAGTATTCTACTTTCAATAATACAGCACCACCACAGGGAAGATCAAGAGGAAAATAGGGGCACTAACACTATAAACCAACTGGACCTAACAGCCATATGCAAACACTCCATCCAACACCAGAATACATATTTTTTAAAGGACGAACCATGTTACATCACCAAACTACTAGTTAACTTTTTGTGGGGAGGGGTGCAGGGGACGGGGATGTTGCTAGGGATCAAACAGGGCCTTGCACTTGCTAGGCAAGTGCTCTACTGCTGAGCTAAATCCCCAGCCCCTAATGAACTTTTAGAAGACTGAGATCATACAAAACATTTTTTCTGATCACAAAGCAACTAGAAATCAATCACAAATATGTGCAAATTATCACATTCTTAAGCAGAGGGTCAAAGAAGAAATCACAAGAATTAGAAAATACCTTGAGACAAAAATGAAAGCACATCTCAAGATTTATGGGACACAGCAAAGGCAGGGTAAGAGGGTAATGTACAGCTGTAAATACTGTACATACATTCAAACAAGATCTCATGTCAGTAATGTGTCTTGTGGGTTAAAGAACTAGAGAAAGGATTAAACCCACAGGAAAAAGGCAGAAAATAATGAATGGTAAAGCAGAGATAAGAAAATAGAGAAAAAGAAGTAAAACCAAAAATTGGTTCTTTAAAAAGATTAGCTGAGGATTTAGCTCAGTGGTTAGACTGCTTGTCTTGCAAGCACAAGGCCCGCAGTCTGATCCCCGGCACCAAAAAAAAAAATCCCCCAAAACTAAAAAGATTAAATATACTGACCAGAACAAAAAGGAAGACTCAAATCATTAAAATCAGAAATGAAGAGTGGGTATCACTACCAATTTTACAGAAGTAGAAAAGGATAAGAGAACAGTATGAACAATTATACACCAACAAATTGCTGACCTAAATGAAAGTTACAGTGTATCAGAAAACACACAGCTTCCCAGGCTGAATCATGTAGATTGAGCACCTAAAATGCACTGCAGAGGGTAAAGAGCTAGCATAACCCAAAACCTCCAGCTAAAGATGAGCCTGACCGACAGCTTCATCAGTAATTTCTACCTCACATTTTAAAGAACAACAATCCTCAATCTTTCAGACAATTGAAAAGAACACTTACTAATTCATTCTGTGTGGCCAACATTACCCTGACACCAAGGCCAAAAAGAGACACCACAAGGAAACTAGCTCAACATCCTGATGACACCGATGTTAAAGTCCTCAACGAAATGCCAGCAAAGTAGCTAGGTGTGACGGTAGCATCTGTTGTCCCAACTACTCAAGAGGCTAAAGCAGGAGGACCACTGGTGCCCAAGAATTTGAGGGTAGCCAGGGCAACATAGCCAGACCCTGTCTGTCTGTTTTTTGAGAATGAGTCTCATAGTCTGACTGGCCTTGAACTCACTGTAGTCCAGACTGGCCTCAAACTTGCAGTGATCCTCCTGCCTCAGCCTCCTGAGTGCTGGGATTACAGGCATGCACCACCATGCAGGGCTAAGACCCTGTCTCTTAAAGGGTCAGAGGTGTAGCTCAGTGGTAGGGTGTGTGCCCAGTGTGCATTAGGCTATGGGTTTAAGCCCTACCAATACACACAATACTAGCAAACTGAATTCAGCATATTGAAGAGGATTAATAACTGACCAAGTGAGGTTTTTCTCCCTTAAGCACAGGAAAATCAGTCCCAGTAATACATCACACTGGCAGAACAAAGGGGAAAACTACATCATGATTTCAATTAATGCAGAAAAAGCACTTAGCAAAATTCATGCTTTTGTGATTTAAAGCAAACAAAAACTTTAACAAATGAGAAATGGAAAGGGACTTCCTGGTAAAGGCCATATAGGCTCATGCCACACTCAGCATGAAGAACTCAATGTTTCTTCCCCCAAGGCCAGGAGCAGGACAAGGACACACAGGGCACTGCTGTGCAGCCAGAGCAAGGAAGGAGTAAGGTCATCTGTTTGCACATGACATGGTCTATGTATAAAACCCTAAAGGTTCCATAAAAACCTTGCTAGGACTAATAAACACATTAAGCAAAGGTACAGCATAGAAAATAAGTATTCAAAAATCAGTTGTGCTGGGCATTGTGGTGCACACCTTTAATTCCAGCATTGGGGAGGATGAGGAAAGAGGATTACTGCAAGTTTGAGACCAGCCTGGAGTACAGAGTGAGACCTGCCTAAGGAAAAAAAAAAGTTGCATTTTTAGATACCAGTGTCTTACTTTCCCATCTCTGAGACACAATACCTAACACCTGTAACTTAAAAGAGGCGAGGTTTATTTTGGCTCATGGTTTCAGTCCATGATTGGCTGGCTGCAAGGCTGGCAGAGTGGCATAATGAGGAAAAGGTGCTCAAACGGTGGAAGCCAGGAATGAGAGAGAAAGAAGCCTAGAGACCCAGCTCGACCAGTCCCACCTCCTAACAGTGATTCAGCTACTGAACTCATCAATGAATGAACCCACTGATGAATATAGTGCTCCCATGATCATAAGATTTTTTGGGAAACATTTTAGATCTAACCCATAACAACCAAAGAAAGTAATCTAAAAAAGTAATTCCATGTATAATAACATCACAAAGAGTAATGTAGGTGTAAACTTAACCATGAAAGAAAAAAACCTATACACTGAAAACTGTAAAATACTGCTGAAAGAGGTAAATACATGGAAAAATAGCTATTTAATATTTTAAAATGACAATACTCAAAGTAGAGATTCAGTGCAATCACTATCAAAATCCTGACATTGTAGGACTAGAAATACCCATCCTTAAATTCATATGGAATCTCAAAAAGCCCCAAGTAACAAAAACAGTCTTGAAAAAGAATACAGTTGAGGAATCATACCTAGTGTTTTCAAACAGGACGGTACTGACATAAGGACAGGCACATAGACCAATGGAGCAGAGTAAGAAGCCCAGACAGGAGTCTTTAGATATACAAAACTCTTGAAGAAAATGGGGGGAGAGCATCTTAGTCCTGGATTTGGGAGTGATTTCTTGGATTATACCTAAAGCACAGGCAGCAAAAGCAGAATCAGACAAAATGGACTTGATTAAAGTGAAACATTTTTGTGCATCAAAAGATAATACTTACGCACTGCTGGTGGGTACATAAAATGGAACAGTTTTACATCTAGATGTCCCCAGAAAGCCTCATGCAATTATAGGCAAGATCTCTGAAATGTGATTGGATTATAGGGGCATTATAGCTGTCTTGCTGTTAGATGGGGCCTGGCTGAAGAGGCAAGTCACTGTCAGTGTGACCAGGAAGGTTGTATCTCCCTTCCTGGCTGCTCCCTGGACACCATGATGTGGGTAGTTCTTTCTCTGCTAATGCTCTCCTGCCATACCATTCTACCTTGGAGCCAGGTGACCTTAAACTGTTACTGTGAACCAAAATAAACTCCTCCTTCAAGTTGTAGATTTTGGCTATTGTGTCTTAGCCATGATAAAAGTGACTAGGATACTCAGTTATCATGTGATTGACCCCATCTTACTCCTGGGAATTAGAAGCAGGGACTGGAACAGATAGTGGAACACTATGTTCACAGCTGCACTAGTCCCAACAGGCAAGAGGTGGAAACAGCACACAAATGGATATAGTGTACTCTGGCCACACAGTGGGAGGTCAGCCATAAAAAAAGTGATGCTTTGATACCTGCAACAGTGTGGACAGACCTTGAAGATGCATTATGCTGAGCAAAATACACCATATATGAAAGGACAAATACCCTCCATTCACTTTCAAGATACATAGAGTAGGGGAATCCAACATGGCTGAAGACAGGAGGAGCTACGTTGGAATTGCTCTGTGAAAACTGTAAAATCCAGCCATAGCTACTAACTAGAACCTCTGGCAAAGTGATGATCTGCAGCATCAGTGGGCATCAGTGAAAGAGAACAACACTACTCCACCCTGCCCTGCTTTCACAGCCAGCGGGGAGAAAAAACGAGAGGGACATAAATTTGATATTCACCAGAGGCAAACTTTCCTTGACTGCACCCTGCCCTTGCAGCAACCCTATGCCACACCCTACAGCACCTCTGCCTGGTATCTCAATGCACCACTCTGCACCAGTGCTGTTCTGCTTCATGGCCAGGAGAGAGGAGTGCCAGTGGTGTGAATCTGAGGAAGCTGTGCAAGGACCTGGACGTGCCAACCATATCTATGCAATGGAGAAAAAATTGCAGAGTCATAAAGGGTAAGGAGACATGGGTGGGCTGCCAAGGGACTCCCAGAGAGCTGCTGGCTGAAAACTGCCCCAGACTCAACACCTGAAGGCCAGGACCAGCACAGTACCCAACGCTAACTACTGCAGATTTAGTAGGACTACTCAGCACAGATCTGGGCTCTGGCTTGGATACTTAACACAGAACTGTGGACATCAGAGGAATTTCACCATATACATATTTTTTTTTAATTTTTATTCTTCATTTGGTTACCTGTTTCTTTTGTTTTTCATTTTCTACCTGTTCTTTGTTGTTGTTTTTTACTTTTATTGTCCTCTGTTTTGTTCATCTTTTCCCCTTTTCTCTCTCCTTTCTCAACTGCCTCTTCTGAATTTTTTTTCTTTTTCTTTTTTTCCTCTTCTTTCTTTTTTCATGTGAGTGAATATTGTCTAAGTTTTATGGTCTGCTCCAGTATTTTCACTCTTCACTCTTCCTATCCTGTCTGCTCCAGAGTTCCAAAGCTTAAGTGCTCTTCTTTTATCCTCCAGCCTTACATCTACTATATTTCTTCATTTACCTCTCTACCTTTCCCTATCCGTCTTAATTTCCCTCACACAAAGAGTAAAAACCACTCTACTAATGGGAAACTCACTGCATACAAATCCTGGTTTATGTTGGAGTCTGTTATAAAATTGTAGACTTTGCTCCTATGGTTAAAAGTACAAAATTAATAGTTACCACAGTCTGTCAGTTTCCTGAATGTGCTCAATGCTATTGTTATTGTTAATGTACTACTATAACCAGGGTGTCATACCTGTTACAATCAGTTGTACTTTTTTCTTTTTTTTTTTTTTTTTGGTGCTGAGAATCGAACTCAGGGCCTTGTGCTTGCAAGGCATGCACTCTAACCACTGAGCTAAATCCCCAGCCTCAGTTGTACTTTCTTGAATGGGAATACTATGATTATCTGGGGTCATAATCATTAACATAGTCCAGCATCAAAAAACTAAGTGCTAAGCCAAATAGAAACTTCTCATCCCTATTAAATCTGAAAGGTAGAATCTTGAGACAGACACAAAAGCCAAGAACTACCTTTACCTAGAAGACAACCTGAGGAATAGATGTTTTCTAGGAAAACTTTGATACTTGTCTGTGTGTGTGTGTGTGTGTGTGTGTGTGCTGGGGATCAAACTCAGGGCCTTGTGCTTGCAAGGCAAGCACTCATAACCACTGAGCTAAATCCCCAGCCCGATACTTGTCTTAAAGTTACCTGTCATAAACAAACTATAAAAGTCAACATAGAAAACAAAAGAAAAGGTAAATATATATATACATATATGTAAAACGACAAGACACAGAAGTAAAATACGAACCCAGACCCCCCCCCCAGCCCTCCTTGAAAAAATCCTGTGGACAATGAAACACAGCAAATCCAAAGCCACCCAACCAAACTTTCAGAAATGATAGCAGCAGAAGTTAAAAAAAAACAGATGAATGAGGCTATAGAGAACATCAGATTAGAAATAATGGCTCAAATTGAAAAAGAGATGATGATCATAATGAAAGACCTGCTTAGTAAAGTTAGAGTAGACACAGATAAAAACACAGAGGAGCTTAGGAAAACGATGCAAAACTTGAACATTCAACTCAGGAAAGAAATGGAACCCATGAAACAGATTCAAACAGATATTCAAGAGATCAAAAATTCTCTTGAAAGTATACACAGTAGATTGAATGAAAGTGAAAACACAATTTCAGATTTTAGAGGACAGGACTGCAGTTGATGACCATGAAAAGAAAGACTTCTTAAAAATAACTAGAAATTATGAAAAAAATCAATCTAACAGCTGCAAGATGATGCAAAGAACAATACGAGAGTGACTGGAGTGAATGAAAAAGCAGAAGATACTGCAAAGGACATAAAAAAAAGTTATTCACAGAAGTAATGACAGAAAACTTACCAAGCATGAGGAAAGAATTTGACATACAGATAAGTGCGGCATATAGAACCCCAACTAGCCATGACCAAAATAAATCTACATGAAGACATGTAATAATCAAGATTCCTAAAAAAAAAAAAAAAAATCAAGATTCCTGGGTCTGGGGATTTAGCTCAGTGGTCAGAGCACTTGCCTACCAAGTGTAAGGCCCTGAGTTTGATCCCCAGCATCAAAAACAAACAAATATTAATGGACGTGAAAAATCAAATAAACACTAACGATTATAATGGGAGACCTCAACACCCCACTGTCACAAATAGACAAATCAACTAGAGAAAAAAACCAACAAAAAATATAAGAACTGAACCAAATCTGTGAACAAATGGACTTAGTAGATGTCTACAGAGTGTTCCACCCCACAACATCAGAATACATATGTCTTCTCAGCTGCACACAGGACATTCTCCAAATAGACCACATACTAGCTCATAAAGCATGCTTAAGTAAATGCAAAGGAACTGAAATTATCCCATGCATATTATCAGGCAATGAAATGCAACATAATGAAATTTGAAGTCAATGGCAAATACTTGAACTGGAAATCCAGTGCAATGAAATTGGAAATGAATGGCAATAGAAACCAAAAAAAACTACATAAACACGTGGAAATTAAATAATATCCTCCTGAACAAGAGCTGGGCCACAGATGAAATTAAAGAAGAAATTAGGCAGTATATACAATTAAATGATAATGCCAATACAATATACCAGAACCTACGAGACGCACTGAAAGCAGTACTATGAGGGAAATTCATAGCGTTGAATTCCCACATCAGGAAAACAGAGCAAGCTCAAGTAAACAACCTAATGTTGAACCTCAAACTTCTAGAAAAAGAAGAACAAATCAAACCCAAAGGTCGTATGAGAGAGGAAATTATAAAGGTCAGAGCTGAAATTAATGCAATTGAAACTAAGAAAGCAATACAAAGAATCAACAAATTAAAGAGTTTGTTCTTTGAAAGATTAAATAAAAGTGACAAATCTCGAGCCAATCTTATCAAAAAAGGAACGAAAAGACACAAATCCATGCAATTAAAAATGAAAAGGGTGGGGCTAGGGATTTAGCTCAGTGATTAGAGTGCTTGCCTTGTAAGCACAAGGGCCTGAGTTTGATCCCCGGCACCACACACACACACACACACACACACACACACACACACACATAAAAAAAAAAAAAATGAAAAGGGTGAAGTCACAACTGACCCTGCAGAAATCCAAAAGATCATCAGTACCTACTTCAAGAATCTATACACAAACAAGATGGAAAACACCAAAGAAATGGACAGACAGATTTTTAGATACATATGAATTACAAAAGCTGAATGAAGAAAAAATAAAAATACTAAATAACTCAATATCAGCCACTGAAATTGAAGAGGCAATTAAAAACCTACCAACAAAGAAAAGCCCAGGTCCTGATGGATTCACAGCTGAATTCTACAAGAAATTTAGTGAAGATCTAATACCACTACTCCTCAAACTCTTTAATGAAATTGAAAGGGAAACAATACTCTCTCAAAATCATTCATGGAAGCAAGCATCACCCTGCTACTAAAACCAGAAATAGGGGCTGGGGATTTAGCTCAGAGGTTAGAGTGCTTGCCTTGTAAGCACAAGGCCCTGAGTTCAATTCCCAGCACCAAAAAAACAAAAAAACAAAACAAAACAAAAACCAGAAAAGGATCCAACCATAAAAGAGAACTACAGGCCAATTTCCCTAATGAACATAGATGCAAAAATTCTCAATAAGATACTGGCAAACAGAATGCAACAAATTATCAAGAAGATTATACACTATGACCAAGTAGGATGCATTCCGGGGATGCAGGGATGGTTCAACATACACAGATCAATAAATGTATATACTACATCAACAGAGTCAAGGACAAAAATCACATGATCATCTCAATAGATGAAGAAAAAGCATTTGACAGAATCCAACACCCATTCATGATAAAAACCCTATAGTAACTAGGAATAGATGGTCTACATCTCAATCTGATAAAAGTCAGCTATGACAAACCAATGGCCAACATTATACTAAACAGTCAAAAACTGAAAGCTTTCACTCTAAAATCTGGAACAAGATAAGGATGTCCACTATCACCACTCTTATTCAATAAAGTTCTGGAAACATTAGCCAGAGCAATTAGGCAAGAGAAAGAAATAAAAAGAATAAAGACAGAAAAGGAAGAAGTTAAATTATTATTATTTGCAGATGACATGATACTCTACACATTAAACCCTAAAAATTCTACCAAAAGACTTCTAGATTTAATAACTAAGCTCAGTCACATAGTTGGTGTTATGGTTTGTGTCTAGATGTCCCCCCAAAGCCTCATGTGGTAAGAGATAGCTGGATCTAGAGTGTGTGATTACTAAATTGATCCATTGATCGGTTTGGCATCGTTCTGCTGGGATCAAGAATGTGAGACTGAGATTGGGGGTGGGAGTGCAGGCCGCCCTGGGGGCAGGTAGCCTAGATAAAAGATACAGGAAGAAGCTAACTAGCTGCTTGTTTGCATTGCTTATTTGCATACATTCCTTGCATTTTCCCCACTTTACTTTGCGCTGCCGGTCGGCTGCCGGTCTGCCACGCCAGCCCGCCCCTCTGCCATGCCGCCCTGCTTCGGACCCAGCGGACTATAGACTGAAACCTCTGCAGACTGTGAGCTAATAAACCTTTCTTCCCCTAACTTTGGGTGTCGAGTATTCTGTCCCAACAACGAGAGAAAAGTAACTAAAACAGTTGGATACAAAATCAACACTGAAAAATCAATAGTATTTCTATATACAAATAAGAAACTCACTGAGAAATTAGAGAAGCTATAGCATTCACAATTGCATTAAAAAATGAAGTATTTTGATTTTTTTTTTCTTTTTTGTGGTGCTGGGGATCGAACTCAGGCCCTTGTGCTTGCAAGGCAAGCACTCTAATCACTGAGCTAAATCCCCAGCCCCAAAATGAAGTATTTTGGAATCAATCTAACAAAGGATGTAAAAGATCTTTACATTGAAAACTACAGTACTCTAAAAAGGAAATTGAAAGGGTATCAGAAAATGGAAAGATTAAAAAACAAAATGGAAAGATATCCCGTGTTCTTGGGTAGGAAGAACCAACACAGTGAAAATGGCCATATTTCCTAAATTATTATACAGATTTAATGCAATTCCAAAATACCAATAGCATACTTCACAGAATTAGAGAAAGCAATCATAAAACCCATCTGGAACCAGAAGAGACCAAGAATCCCAAAAACAATTCTGGGCAGCAAGGGCAAGGGAAGAGGCATCACAATCCCTGGCCTGAAATTATAAGGCCACTGTGATGAAAACAGCATAGTACTGGCAAAAAAACAGACCCAAGGATCAATGGAACAGATCAGAAGATGCAGAAACAACTCCAAATATTCTCAGTCACCTTATTTTGACAAAGGGGCCAAATACCTTCACTGGAAGAAAGACAGCCTCTTTAAGAAATGGTGCTGGAAAAACAGGCTTGCTGCATGCTGAAAACTAAAACTAGATACATGTCTCTCACCATGTACTAACCTAAAATCAAAGTGGATCAGATATCTAAACATTAAAACAGAAAAACTAAATCTGCTGGAAGATAAAATAGGTAGAACTCTTGAAGACACAGGTGTAGGAAAAACTTTATAAACAAAACTCAGACTGCACAGGAAATAATACAAAGAATTAGCGATTGGGATCGCATCCTATTAAAAAGTTTTTGCACAGCCAAAGAAATCACCAACAGAGTGGGGTGACAACCCACAGAGTGAGAAAAATTTTTGCCAGCTGTCCCTCAGACAAAAGTCTAACGTCTAGAGTATATAAAGAACTCAAAAAAAAAAAAACCAGACCCCCCCCAATTAATTTGGTGCTGGGGGGGGGTCGGACTCAGGGCCTTGTGCTTGCCAGGCAAGCACTTTAACCACGGAGCTAAATCCCCAGCCCCGACCCCGCCAAGTTTAAAGACCCAATCCAAAAATGGGCATCTGAAATGAATAGACACTTCTCAGATGAAGAAATACAAATGGCAAATAAATATATGAAAAAGTGTTCAACATCACTGGTCATTCAAGAGATGCAAATTAAAACAATGCTAAGATTCTATCTCCAAAAAGAACAGCTGTTATCAAGAAATCAATAACAAATGCTGGTGGGGCTTCAGGGAAAAAAGGAACCCTCCTCCACTGTTGGTGGGAGTGTAGGCTGATCCAACCATTGTGGAAATCAGTGTGGAGATTCCTCAAAATACTACAACTAGAGATTCCATTTGACTCAGTTATACCTCTTCTTGGTATCTTTCCAGAATTAAAAACATCATACCACAGCAATATATGCACAACCATGTTTATAGCAACACAATTTGTAATAGCTAAGTCTTAGAAATAGCCCAAATGCCCAGAAGATGTGGTTTTTTTATACAAAGGCGTACTACTCTGCCATTAAAAAAGGATAAACTTGAAACATTTACTGGTAAATGGATGCACTTTGAGACCATACCCTTAAGTGAAATAAATCAGACACACATGACTACATATCAAACTGTTTCTCTCATATGAGAAACCATAAGTGTAAATAAAGACAAAAAGGTATAATAGATATTATGAAAAAGAAAGATAATATTCAAATGGAAAGAGAACTAGAAAGGGAAGAGGGGGAAAGGAAAGACGGGAAAAAGAAGAGAAGGGGAAAAAGATGGAAAAATGTAAACAAAGCTACTGTAAATGAGGGGAGGGGGAGTAGAAGGGAGGGATGGGGAAGGCAGGGGGAAACCAAGATATATTATGTACAGGTACAAATTAACTAAGATGAATGCGGTCATTATATATATGTACAATGTACCAATACATGTTCTTGGTAAATTTAAAAAAAAAATCCATAGAGTAGTCAAAGTAGGATGGTGGTGGCCAGGACTGGGGAGAGAAGCCAGGAACTGTTTAATGGGGCAGAGTTTTAGCCTACAATGGTGAAGAAGAGTTGTGCCATAGTGGTTAAATGGCAAATTGGATATTTCAGATTTCTGCTTTTCTGTTGCTGGGGACGGAACCATGGCCTCTTGTAAGCTAGCCAAATGCTCTGCACTGAGCCACATCTCCAACCCTAGGATTTTTGGGGGGAGGGGGCAGTTTGAGACAAGGTCTTGCTATGTAGTCAGACTGGCCTCGAACTCACAGTGATCCTCCTGTCTCAGCCTTCCTAGTGCTGGGATTACAGGTGTGCATCTGACTAAGATTTGTTTTTTACTGTAGTAACACATGTAAGGGAAAGCAGCAGCTGAAGATGGAGAACAAGGCTGAGGGAGGCCCCTGAAGCTACCTGTGAAAGAAGGGCAGAGCAGAGGAACACAGCCACTTCCTCCGGTGGCAGCCAGAAACCCACACATAGTACCAAGGAGACCCACAGCTCATGAACATAAAATGCCAAAACCAACCCCTGGTGTTGGAAAAATGAGCAGTATACCAAATTTAAAAGACCCTGCTCAGGGCTGGGGATTTAGCTTAAGTGGTAAAGTGCTTGTCTAGCAAGTGCAAGGCCCTGAGTTTGATCCCCAGCACACGCCCCCTCAAAAAAAAAGAAAAGGAAAAAAAAACTCTCCTCTATGAGTGGAAACAATCTGATCAGGCACTGCCTACGACCTGTGTCCCTGGGTATTTTATTTCTGCAAATTCACCACAGAAGCTAACACATAGAGGTTGCATATTTAATAATAAAATTATTGGGGTTTTGTTTCTTAAGGTTTAAATGCACATGCTCAGCCAGGCATATTGGTGCACACCTGAAATCTCAGCACTAGAGAACCTGAGGCAGGAAGAGCACAAGTTTGAGGCCAGCCTGGGTTACACAGCAAGACTCTGTCTCAATCAAACCAACCCAACAAATAAAACAAAATGCACATTCTATGACCCAGGCTTCCACCTCTGGGATTCTACTTTAGGAAGCTACTTGCTCAAGGGTAGACACTCATCTACAAGGATGTTCTTCATGGCATTATTTCCAATAGCCTCAAATATACTTGCTAAGAAAGGAGTGTAAAGCCATCCTGTGGAATACTAAAAGCAAAAAGAATGATGACCTATAGCTAGGACCATGAAGAACTCCAAGACACACAGTGATAAATGACAGAGTAATGACAAAGACAAATTAATCAGCCACTCACATACTAATATTAATTTAGAAAAAAAAATTTAAAAAGCACTGGGCCTGGTGGTGCATGCCTGTAATCCCAGTACTGAGGAGGCTGAGGCAGGAGGCTCACATCAAGCCTGAGGTCATCCTGGGCTACACAGTAATTTCAAAGCCGACCTGAACTACACAGAGAGACGCTGTCTCAAAAAAATAAAAAAATTAGACCGTTTTCAGTAAGTAAATATACACACTTATGCACACCAAAGCACGGAAACGCCTCTGGAAAGAGACACCAAAATTTTTAGTATATGTGCTGCCGAAGCGAGCACGAGACACCAAACTTAACAGCCTAACTCTAGAAAACTGATGGCTGCTGACTTAACACGAGGGGTAGGTCTGGGGCCAACCTAACTCGAACAAGAACGTTCTGATATATTCTCCCACACTTAAGACATTCACATGAGCCTCCAGGCAGTAACTCAGTCTCTCATCAAAGGCCAACCTTCTCTCCCGATGGGAAGGCTCTAAGCGACCGGATGGCGATGGAGACCCAGCACGCCTCGGTCGCTACCCAGGCCAGCCGCTCGCTCACAGGCAGATGGGCTCCGAACTCACCTGTCAAGGGCGAGGGGTCTCTTTTGGGCTGCAGGCGACTGGTCTGGGGCAGGAACGGGTTGTTCAGCCTAGGGAGCACAACAAGTCAGGGGACTGCCCCAGAAGCCCCCGGCAGAAATCACCAACGCGCGAGGCGCTCACCCGAACGCGTTGGGCTCCTCCACCACTTTCATCTTCGCGGCACCTGTCGGCCAGGGCCCTACAGGTAGGGAGGCGGTGAGGAAGCGCGCCGGGGAAGTTTGGGGACGGGAGGGTGGGGCGTGGGGTAACTGAACCGAAAGGCGGTGCCTGCTACACTAACCGCACACTGCAAGCCCGAGCTGTAACAGGACCGCCGCCAGCCACACCGCCATCCGGCCGCCGCTCAGTCACGTGAGTACCAGTGAGGTCGTGTGAGGGGCGGAGGGGGAAGTGACATCACCAGAGCGTCGCGAACCGGAAGTGGCGCGCGGTCTGCGGACGGTCGGGTGGTGGGTGAGGGGTGTCCTGCAGCTTCGGGATCCAAGGTCCCTGCGATGGTCCGCAGGCGGTCAGCGCGCGGGCCAGGGGCGGAGGGCAGCCGCGTTCGGCGTCCCCAGGGCCGCTCCCTGGAGACTTTCGCCGAGGAGGTGGGCACCGCTTTGCGCGGTGAGTGGACAGTGATCAAGAGGGCGGATCGGGATCGTGCCCCGGAGCCTGCGCTGAGGTGGAGACCCTTTCTCTCCTGGTGCAGAGTCCGTGGAGCCAGAGGCTGCCGAAGATGAGGGTGGCCCGGGCCCAGCGACGCTCCCCTTCTCTCTGGCCATGTGGGATCTGAGCCACTGCGACCCCCGGCGCTGCACCGGCCGCAAACTGGCCCGCCTGGGCCTGGTGCGCTGCCTGCGCCTCGGCCACAGGTTCGGCGGGCTGGTGCTCAGCCCCGTGGGCTCCCAGTACGTGTCCCCGGCAGACAGGTACGCGCGGGAGGACTGGGTGGTTGGAGTGTAGTACCTCGACTCTGATCTTTGTAAACTACCCTGTCTCCAGCGCCTCATTCCCTTCAGGCTTCACGTAATTTGTTCTTGTATGCTATGCATGCATGCCCTGTACGTGAGGAGGGGCACGTCCACTTTGTCCCCTTGCCAAGGGGGCACCTAACGTAAGAGGATAAACGTCTAGTGAGTGAGTAAATATTCTTCCAAGTACCACCACGAACTGCCTCAAAAGTTTACCCATAAGGGTGTTTGGGAATGAGGAAATGACGTCCTGTGTCCCTGGCGAAGTGTGTACAGAAGCATATGTCACTTCAGGGCATCACCTAAGTTCTGCTGGCCCCCAGACCTTACCCTGTACTGTCTTTGGCAGACAGCTGGTGGCTCAGGCTGGGGTCGCTGTCATTGACTGCTCCTGGGCCAGACTAGATGAGACACCCTTTGGGAAGATGCGAGGGAACCACTTGCGACTGCTACCCTACCTGGTGGCTGCCAACCCTGTAAACTATGGCCGGCCCTGCAGACTTTCCTGTGTGGAAGCTTTTGCTGCTGCCTTCTGTATTGTGGGTAAGTTTCAGGCCTGCCATCATCCCAACCTGGCATTCTGGTCTGGTGGTCTGACTGTGCTCCCAGGACTGTGGTTTCTCAGAGCAGACCCCTGGACGTCAGGACAGCCCTTCAATCCCAACTCCCACTTGCAGCCTTGGCCTTGTGGATTTGGGGTGGAGGCATAATGAGACAGCTGCCTACCAGGTGGGCATGGGGGTCTGTCAAGGCAGCACTGCCCTGAGAATCCAGGGAATTTATGAGCCAGGAGAGGCCTAGATGGAGGCCCATGAGATGTGAGGGCAGATTTGGTGGGACTGGGTATTTCTCACTAAAGGAGAGGGACCTAGGGGTGGCAGAGATGAGGGCTATAGCAAGAGAGGCAGAGACTGGAGGGCAGACATGGACTGACAGTTGTTGTCTGGTGAGGATCCTCAGCCTTCTGGCATAGTAGCACTACCCAGCAGTCAGGGTTACAAGGACACAGTCTCTAGAGCCGTGATGGCGAACTTTTTAGAGCTTTCAATGATACAAACAGCCTGCTGCAGCACACATACCATAGGTTCGCCACCACTACTCTAGGGGAATTGTTGAGATCTTAAGGTTTTCTGTGTTGTCAGGCTTTTCAGATCTTGCTGTCACTTTGCTGCGGAAATTTAAGTGGGGCAAAGGCTTCCTGGATCTGAACCGCCAGCTCCTGGACAAGTATGCAGCCTGCAGTGGACCCAAGGAAGTGCAACAAGCAGAGCAGGAGTTCTTCACCAATGCCAAGGAGAGTCCTGAGGAGGAAATTGGTGAGGCCTGCACCTCCTGAAAAGCCCAGGGTAGGGTTTCATCTGGCCTGGGTTCACTTAGAGCTCACCTTCCTCTTTCCTCCCTTGATTCAGACCCATTTGATGTGGATTCAGGGCGAGAGTTTGCAAACCCCAACAGGCCTGTGGCCACTATCCGGTAGGTCCTAGCTTCTCTTGACTTCTGGTCTCAACTCCTCCTGCACATGGGGGTGTCCTAAGTGACACCTGGGCAGTGACTGACCACATAAAGCAGACATCCACCAGGGAAGGTTTGGCTTACCAGGGAGTGAGAGAGGTGTCTTTGGTTCGGGGGCCCTGTGAGTGAGAACACAGTGAGGCTGCCTTGGACTGGCCAGGGATGATACCATGAAGGAACATACCCTCTCCCCACAGGGCACCCATGGACACAGATGATAGTGATGAGTCTGAAGAACAAGGGTCTGAAGACAAGAATGGAGAAAACAGCAGCTACTCCCAAGAAGAAACTCTGGAACGAAGGGATGAGGCCAGGGTGTCAGCCAATTTAGAAAGTAATCAAGAAACAGCAGAGACTGAAGGTTGCAGACACATTGTTGAAGCAGAGTAATAAGGACTCCAGAATCAGCAGCAAGGACAGGCCTGGCAGTGGTAGCCCCTGCAATTCTGGACAGGGTGGGGCTTGCTGGGTCAGGGTTCTGCTTTGGGTCTCTCAATGAAGCTGTAGACTGAGGAGGAGCCCCTGTGTGTGTGTACGTGTGTGTGTGTGTGCGCACGTGTGTGTGTACGCGTGTGTGTGTGTGTGTACACTTGGCCAGGGGGTTAGAAGCCTACCTGGGTAGTTTGGGCCATGAGATCACATGTGTGTGAAAGGATAGCTGGCTGGCAGAGCTATGGGTGACATCCCCCACCTCAGTGACCCCAGGGGAACCTCTCCCAGACCCAGGAGCCTGATGAGAGCTATAATCCTCAGCAAGCCTCCCCTGTTCATCCCATTGCCGGTGGTATCTGGAGCCAGGAGAGGGAGAGTGAGCATAGCAGACTCTCCAGGGTCCACCTGGGGCCCTGGTCATTGCTTCCCTCCAACTCTTGGGTCCTCCAAACCTGACTCCCAGTTTTCCTGCCTCTTGGCTACCGGGGGCCTGCCGTAACCAAGGAAACTGGGTAGTTTCCTCCAAAAGGGTCTTTCCATGGAAGCACTGCTTGTAGTGGAGATGGACTGTTCTTCAAGGGCTGACTGATGCAATGCAGGATACTGAGCTGCATCCCTGGATACCACCCTCTGAATCTAGTACACCTTAATATCCCAGTGTGACCACAGAGCCTAATGGCCCCTAAACATTGCCTAATGGCCCCTAGGAAGCAGGAGACCACTGAAATCAGCTACCCACTGATCCACTGCCTGTGAGTCCAAAGGAGGGGCATCACCTGATGAGGTCCATTCTGTTCTGCTCTGTGTCCAGGAGTTGCTGCTGGCCAGCTCCTTCAAAGTTGACCCTCATATTCAGGGTGGGGCATGCTGGGGTGCAAGGGGTTCACAGCACACATCAAAGGGACACAGCAAGGGTAATGGTGCCACAGGGTTCAGACAGCAGCAGATAAAGGCAGCACAAAGCTGGACAGTTGAGGGATGGGGCTCAGGGATCAGCCTCCATGCACTTCTCCAGCTCCTTGAGCTTCTTGACAAATTCTTGTGCCTCCTTGTTGGTGCGGCCCTCCAGCATCCTCAGTGCTGACCTCACTGTGGGCAGGTGGGCAGGTGGGCAGGGGAGCCAGACTCCCCTCCCTTGAACCCCACCACCTCCACACACAACACTTACCCTGGGCTCTGGGCCTACGCAGATGGAGGGTAATGGGCTGCCCTGCCCTCATTCCCCCACCGACTTGTGGCCTTGAGATGCCACTGACTCCACCCAGGCTGAGTGCTGCCTCTCCAGCGAAGTCATTGGTGGATAGCCAGTCATGGTCCATGACAGTGAATAACACGCAGGCCCCGCGGCGGCGGCATGCCTCTGCAGACACAGAGCTGGAGATAGGACAGTTGGGAGATAGTCAGGAACCATCTGTGGCCTTGTGGGGTAGAGTGGGGCAGCCAGGGACACTCACAAGAGGAAGAGCTCATCATATACAGGGTGCAGTGTCCGGGCCTTGACCTGGGTCCTCTGGCTGCGGACCAGTGGGAAGAGGTGTGGAGGTGCCAGCTCCACGATAACAAAAGGGTCACTCAAGCCTGGGGGGGGGCACGTGGCCATGAGCAAGTTATTCCCATCAGCGCCCCCCACACCTGCCACCACCACTGTGCCCCACCATTGGCATCCAGGGGAAGCAGATCTGCAGCATGCAGCACCTCCACAGCCAGCCGCTGCTCAGCTGCCTCATAATAGCAGCGGACACTCAGGCGACCGAACCGGTTCTGCTCCAGGGACCTCTGTGGGAAAGGTGAGTGAGCAGAGATGGGGCTCCCAGGCACAGCTGGGCTTGCATAGCAGACAGTAGCTATCTTACCTGCTTGAGCTTATCCAGATAAAACTGCTCAATACACTCACGTGTAGAGCATTTGTGCAGTCGCAGCTCCTCCTCCAGTCTCTGCAGATAAAGGGACCCAGTGACACTGGTCAGCACAGGCAGCTAGGTGCTTCTGAAGCAGCACCTACCCTGTCTCTGGCCACCTGGTCTGCTACAAGACAGCTGGTTGAGCCAGGCCACCAGAGGGGCAGGCCTTACCTTGTAGCTTCCATCCTTGAGGCTCTGCAGGGGCAGTCCCTGGCCCTCAGCATGGAAAAAACTAACCAGAGCCTGGGCAAGGAAAAAGCGGTCAGAGGTGAGCAGCTGTGGGTATTGGGAGCCATAGCAAACCACTTCTCACACCTGGGTGCATCAGGTCCCAGGAAGCCTGGGAAGGTGCCCGCCCCTGACACCCCAAAGCTGTCATCCCAAGTGGCCCAAGTGTGGCTGGGCTGTGGGAAGTGCTGCCTGTTGGAACCCTGGAGTATCTGGCAGATGATGGGTATCCTGATGGGACAGAGAAGCGGTCCCTCAAGCTCCACGTGGCCTACCTCCAGGGTGAAGTGGAAGCGTCCATAGAAGTCTGCCGAGACGTCACTGTTTGCACCCAGTGCCTGCAAAATAGTCTGGAGGAGCAGCTCCCAGAGGGCCTCCAGCACGCTGCAAGGACACAGCATGGGTGACAACCAGACCACACCACCCCCAACCTCCCCAGCCCATACCTGCCCAACCCATACCTGCCCAGGTTCTCCTTTACCAGAGAGGCATTCAGCAGGGCCAGCTTCTCATCCAGATACTTCATGAGCGGAGCTACAGCCTGTAGGCAGGAGTCCTCAAGGTCAGCTAGAACCCAAAACCCAGCTGCCCCTAGTGTACACACACTCACATCCATGTTCCAGCTCACCCTGCACACGCACCTCATCATTCTGAATGGAGTCTGGGGAAAGGCTGATGTGCTGCACGTACTTCCTGATGTCAGCCACCATCTGCAGGGGTGATACTCAGCACCAGGTGATACTCAGCACCAGGAGACACCAGGGACAGCTCCCATAAGAGACCCTGACCCACTGCCTACCTTCGAGGTCAGATGTGCAGTCACAGTGTGGGCCTCCCGCCGTAGGTCCTCCTCCAGGGCCTGGGTGCAGCTGAGCAGGGGGCGGGGAAGCATGGCTTCCACTCCCCCAACACTCTCAGGCCAGGCCAGGCCCCGCAGTGCCTGCCCCAAAGTCCTACGGACCAGCTCCACGTTGTTGAGCACCACACAAAGCTGGGGAGGGTGGCCAGAGGCAAGTGGGTGCAGTCAGGGGCAGCCCTACCCAGCCACCTGCAACCTCACTTGCCTAGCCAGCCACCCACCGGCTCGCTCACTGCCTCGCCAACAGCCCCAGGCTGGGTGTCCACTTTCTTCCGCAGCAGCTCCGTGTAGAAGAGGGCTGCCTCACACATGTCCTGGGGGAGGGAATGGGGGGCTGGGATCTGGGGCTTCTCCAGGCCCCAAAGTCCTCCCAACTTGTTTTCCACATCCCCCAGGTGCCACACCTGGCTGAGCTGAGTTCCCAGCCCCTCAGCCTGGTCAGGGTCAGGCCATGCAAGGCGGACCCAGAGCTCCTGGATGTGGCTGAAGCAGAGACTAGCAGTGGCTGCAGAGCTGCTGTGCTTGGAGGAGGCATCCACGGGTTCCAGCTGGAAGGCAAAGGTGGCCTGCATCATAGGGGGCACATGACAAGCCTCACTGTCCTTAGGCCAAACCGTTCACTCACCGTGTCCACATCCACTGCTCCCTGGAGGCGCCACTTGGCTTGGTCTCGCACGACCTGTAGCCAGATCTTCACAGCAGGCAGGAATGGAGTATGGATGCCAGCCAGGGCCAGGGAGCGGCTATCCCTGTGGGATACGAAAATGGGGTCAGAGCATGCCCCAATTCAGACACCCAGGCCAGCCTCAGGCACACGGCTCTCGGAGTTCAATCTCAGAGCTCATCTGGAAGAAGCACGGGTCAGGGGGTACCTACCGGCCAGGGATGCAACTCCAAAAGCGCTGGGTGTCAGCCAGGGTCAGGTATAGCTCAAAGAGCCCTGAGGCCACCTGGAGTGTCATCTTGGGGCTCAGTTCCTCGGTCAGCACCCATGCCTCCTCGGCCAACTGCCCAGAATGGGGGGAATGTCAGACTACCAACAAAAGAACCAGGGCCCCTCTTAGCTGGGGGGCCTCTCCCTGCTCCCCCATTCCCTGCAGGCACCTCCAGGAGGGACCCCCCTTACCAGACGCTCTAGCTGCCGGAAGGTAAGGGTGAAGAAGTCCACCTTGAGGATACTGTAAAAGTCATGTCTCAGCCACCTTGCCCTCCTGCAGGCCCTGTCAGCCCCATCTGCTTAGTGTGGGTGCTGAGCAACAGGACCTACCCATGGAAGAGGCCGGCATAGATGCTATAGCAGGCTTGCAGGTCCTCGTAGATGATGTCCGCTAGCTCCACAAGCCCGGCAAGGCGCTGTGGCCCCAGCTGCAAGGAGGCCTGGCTTGTACTCACTGCTTGAGCCCCTGCACCCACCATGGCCAAGCCCTGCTAACTCATACTTGCTCTCGGGGACTCTTGGTGTTCAGGAGCCTGTTGTACCACTCACGGTTGCCTCTCTGCAAGGGAAGCCACCAGGCAGCACAGTGGGGTGGAGAGACAGGGAAGAGGAAGAGACAGGGCAGGGGTCATGGAACTCAGGTTGGACAGGGGCAGAGGGGTCCAAACGTACCTTCAGGGTAGCAGCGATGTCCATGTTCAATTCTGTGTCAAAGGGGCAAATCTCAAAGGAGGGCTGGAAGAGCTGCAGCTTATCCAGGCACCTGGAGATCAGGTGTACAGTCATGGTGCAGGCTTACTCATAGTCATCCTCTAGGATCTGCTCCTGCCAACCCCCCTGCCCCTCCCCTACTCTTGTGGCACCCACTTTACACTTGATCTTAGCCAAAAGGCCGAGAAGCGATGTGGCACTCACTTTAGCAGCAGCTCCAGACGGTAGATAGCTGTGCTGTTGGTGGCAGGGAAGTAATCTCGGAGCTGGCGCAGCAGCTGCAGCCCATATTCAGAGAAGGCAGAGAAGCTATCAGCCAGACTCTCCTCCTGGGGGCAGGGACAAGGCTCTTCAGAGCTAAAGATGCAGGAGCTGCCTGCCAGCCTTGCTCACAGATGCTAAGAAACACCTTTGCTGCTCTTGCCAGCAGGTCCCTCTACATGGCCACTACATGGCCAGCCCAGGCCTGCCTGGCTCTGTCCTGCTGAAGCCCCTCCACTGGCCTCTCCCTTGTGGCATCCCTGCTAGTGTGACTCAGCCTTGCCTTCCGTGACTCCCTTGCCCTGCCCTGTCTGTCTCCCCCCTCAGGGACTTTGTACCTACTGTTTGCCCGCTCCATCCTGCCAGTGCCCACGCCCTCCTGTTGCTCAAACCCTCACCACCTCAGTGGCTTTCCTCACTGCCCAGTCTGTATCCATGGCCTCCTTCCCCAGATTACTCCAACACAGGCCCCTCTCTTGATGGCATGACATGTGTGCTCTCTCCAATCATTTGTTTTCAATTTGAGAGCAGGACTCTGCCCCTCCTACCCACAAAGAGCAGGGGTGACCCCAGTACACCTTTAACCAATACCAGGCAGGGCCATGGCAGTGCAAGTACCCACCTGCTCCTGGGGCAGTGAGGCTGCCTCTTCCCAATGTGCCTGCATGTCTTCCAGCAGCCCCAGCAGGTAGCCGTAGTCCAGCGTGCAGGTTTGATGGTGGCGGCTGCTGACCTGCCAGTGCCTGGGGGACCCAGCCCAAGGTCAGTCTACACCTGGTTCTGCCCTACCATGGAACCCAGCCCATATCATCACCCTGCCTACTCACAGCACGGCCAGCTGCAAGGGTGACAGGTTGCTCTGGGCTCCATGCAGGCAGAGAACTGTGGACCCAGGTCTGCTGAACTCGCCATGCCAGCTGCTCGAATTTGACTGGGGGAGGAGGCCGGGGTGCATGGAGGTGGGAGATTCCTCCAATCTGTCCTCAAACCTCTACCCAGCTGCCCCATTTCCCAGGGTACTCACTACCTCCTCTGCTCGGTGCTCAAACTGCAGTACGCGGCTCAGGAGCAGCAGGTAGGACAAGAAGCCAAAGCGGCCACGCTGGCTCATAACTGTGTCCCTCTGGAACACAGGACCTATGGTCACTTCTCTGCCAGGACCTGGGGCCCTGAACTCAGGGTAGGTTCCCCATGGCTTCCCACCTGTGTGGTGATAAGCTTGAGGACCAGGTGGCAGTCTCCCTGCACACGGGAGGCACTAGAGCGTGGTTCCAGCTTGAACCAACGGTCAGCACCAGCCACAGGCACCTCCTGAGGGACGCAGAGAAGAGTCAGACCTAGGGGACTCCCTACCTCCCCTCCCACAGACTCTGGGGGGCTCTGAGGAAGACACAGGGGTTATTCATGGGGCCCAAATGCAAGAGGCAGCTGGGGGGGTGGCCCCTTTCCTGCAGCCTGGGGAAAGTGGGAGGCTTGGGGGAACCGAGGACATAACCACTGCTCCCTGAGCATAACTACTCCATCTTTAGCCCACACACCCGGACGGGGATGTTGAGGCACCCCAGGAAGTCATCAGTGTGGTCCTCCGTGGGCCCTGCTGTCCCATTTGCACGAGCTGACTTGACAATCTGTTTGAAGTACCTGGGCACAGCAAGGTGGCATCATGCTGGGGGTCGCTGGGGAGCCACCAGCCACTGGGTGCCTGTGGTCAAGCAAAAAGCTTGGGTGGGGCACAAGGATCCCACTCACTGTACCTGCTCATGCCCTTGAAGCCGATGACTTCATTCAGCTTCCTGCATGCCTCTGCCAGGGACACATCCTCATCGTGATCCCTGGAAAGGAGGTGGCTTGTCTGGAGCTCCTACCCGGCTCAGATCACCCTCTACTTCCCAGATCGAAGGTACCCACTCCCCTGTCCTGCAGGGCTCAGAGTCCTGTACCAGATGTCCAGGTGCAGCTTGTCTGTGCTGACATCCTCGATCTCGCTATAGGAAAGACAGAGATACCATGAGGATCCTGGGCAAGCCTCTGTCTGGGGCGGGGGCAGCAGGGAGTGACCATGAATTTCAGCTATCCAGACAGAATGAAGGTTCCAAATCCTGACTCTGCTACCTATTGCCAGTTGTGTGGCCTTAGGGGCAGGACACCTTCTGGGCCTGTTTCCTATCTGAAGACTGGGCATGTGACCATCCCCCCACCAGAGTTCCTGGGGCAGGAGAGACTGGGAACTGTGAATGTCACCCTCAGGACATTCAGCCACCAGTGGCACAGGGGGCCTTACAACAGGAAGTGCTCTTTCCAAACAGGGTTCAGGGTGCTGCTCTTGACCTCCGTGACCCGGATGCACTTGGCAGGCAGTGGAGTGCTATGCTTGCTGCCCTTGCGGAAGCTGAAGCGCTGTTCCTTCTGCCCACTCTGCTCCTGAGGGGTGCTCGAGGCTGGGAGGATGCCCAGCATGCAGTACGGGTCGCTGAAGCCTGAGACAGGGTAGGTACCTCAGCCCAACCTTGCCCTCTGCCTTCCACAGCTGCCAGGCGTAGGCACGCAGAGCTCTGCTGGAGCCCTACTCACCATTGGGGTCTTTGGCCAGAAGGTTCTTGGCACGCATGACGGAGACTTTCAGAGCATATGTGGGGTCCTGCAGACAGAGGAGTACCAGGGACCTGTGGCACTGGGTGGTGTCAGTGTGAGCATGGTGACCCCTCCCTTGCCACCTCCCAGTCCCCATCTGAGCGGGCAGTGGCCTTACCTTGGCTTTCTTTACACGCTCAATGGCCTCAGTATGTTCCTTAGGGCTGGTGCCAAACACCTGTGAACCATGGGTGGTAGGTGGGGCCCAGGTAAACCCTGAAGAGAAGCCTGCCATTTTTCTGGGGCCCTGGGCACTCCAGCCAGGAAGGAAATGACCAAGTACCCACCTCCAAGGAGGGCAGCATAGGGGAGCAGGGCCCACCCTCTCTCTTAGGAAGGTTCGGGACAGGCTGCAGCCAAGGCATGAACACACACTTGTGATGCCAGATGCAGTGCTGGCAGGCAACGACACATACGGAAAAGTTTGTGGGGTGCTGGCTGGGAACAGGAGTTTAGATGCATGGGGAGAAAGTGTCTGTCCACCTGTCCACCCTTCTCTGAGCATCTGTCTGTCCTCTCCAACCTTCTCTGTGTCCATCTGTCTCCTTGTGTCCTCTGTAGGTGTGTTCATGTATCTATCCATCTCTCCACTCATCATTCCAGGTGTGTAAGCCTGTCTGTGTATCCATCTGTGCACATACGTGTCTGTGCAGGTGCTTGTCTATGCACACATTGTTGTGTGTTCTGTGTGTTCTTCAGGTGACAGTGATGGCAGTGGAAGAGTGTCTCAGTCCTCCCCAGAGTGGGGTGGGGTGGGTGAGGCTGCCAACTCACCTGCCGCAGGTAGCCCAGAAGGATCTCCTCATCATCCACCTGGTCAGGGCCCATGGTGCCAGCCCGGTGGAGAACTGTGTACAAGGCCTCCTCATAGAGCATCTCCACCTGCAGAGGCCAGGCTCTGAGTTGCTAGCCAGCTGCAGTGTGTGGGGGGATCTCAGGCCCCTGCTGCCCACAGCCCACATGCCCAGCCCCAGGTGGTACCTCCCTGGTGGAGCCCCGTGCCTCCACACCTGCTATCTCCATTCAACCACCCCACCTACCTTTGCTGTTCACCTGTCACCAGACCCCAGGTACCACAGTCCCAGAAACAGAAGTCACGGGGCCCCTCCCAACCCTTACTTCCTCCTGGGTCAGGGCTCTCAGGCCACGCTTGGGGTTCACGGGTTCAGCAGGGGCCGGTGAGCCGCTCCGTAAGAGAACCTGCAAGAAGTGCTGTAGTGAGGGTCTCAGGGTAGGACTTAGCCTGGAGGTGCCCCACTTTGACCCTGTGGCTAGAGAGACAGGGGTGCTCCAGGGAGAAAGGCAAGGAGGATGGGTGGAGGTTGAGGTGGATGACTCAGGTAGTGGGCTGTAGCCCTAGACCCTGCAGGGACGTCTCACCTCTGGACAAGGCAGGCCTTGTCTGCCCTCTTCCTTCTTCAAGATGAGGCGCATGTGGGCAAAGAACTCCATGCCATTCCCAGGTTTCCTGGAAAGAGGCCAGTTGGCGCTTGGCCCACAGGATGCAAGAGGTCATGCATAGGACAGGGGTGATGTGATGCCCAGTGTGCTCATGGACCTTGAGCACAGAGCCTTAAGCCTTGCTTCCCACCCAGACTGGGTACCCACCAGGCCTCCATGGTGGGCTCCGGTGGGTCAGCACTAGTGCTCCCGGGCTCCGGCTCTGTCCTGCGGCGGAAGGACGGGCATACTTGCACCTGCCTGAGCACACTGCTCTTGATCTCCAGCAAGGTAGACATGGTGGCAACCTGCAGCAGAGTGTGCCCATGACTTTGGGCCAGGCACTACTAAGCCCACAATGAGGGGCAGCAGGCTGGAGGCCAAGAGGAAAAAAACTGTGCTGCGTTGCTCTGGGGGCTTCAAAGACTTCAGCCACCATACCTGCCATGTGAGCTGTTGGGCCTCCATATCCCCTGCAGAATGGCTTTGGGAATGTGGCGGCAGATGCCATCCAAATGGTGGTAGTTCCCATCTGAGGGTTAGAGCTCCATGTGGAGCTACTGAGATTTACTGGGGAGGGACTGTTCTACCATCCCTAGTTCAGGGCTAGGGCTCTAGTTGTGCCCATGGCACCTAGGACAGTGTGACAGGAAGCATGTGTGCCTCCTGGGACCTCGCCAAGAGGGCCAAGATGCTGGTGAGCAATCCCCAACTCCCCTGGCCCCACACCCACTTGGGCCCTTTCTGCAGGTGGCCCAAACACTGCATGGTGCCACAGAGCAGCACAGGTTGGACCATGCCCAGGGCTAGTGAGCAGCTGCTCCCATGGCCAGAGGCAGCTTTTTGAGGTCTTCACCAATTAAAGCAAACCTCTTCACCCCAGGTCAGAAAAAATGGTTGGGGTGGGGTGGAGGGAGGGAGCGGAGCCATGAATGGTAGTGCATGCTTATAATCCTCAGCTCCTGCTCCTGTAGTGAGATGAGAGAGAGAAGGGGGGGAGAGAGGGAGAGAGAGAGAGAGAGAGAGAGAGACAGACAGACAGACAGACAGACAGACAGACAGACAGACAGAGACAGAGAGACAGAAGAAAAACCGGGATGGGGGGGACACTCCCTAAAGCAGAACTTGCTCCTCATAGTTGGTACAAATGAAACCCAAGTGTTTGTGACCCAGCTGGGAAAGGCCAGGTCTTCTCCCCCAGTCCATCCTTGTCAATTACTCTCCCGTTGCTGTGGCAGTTAAGCTACCCTGCTGCATCCTGCTTGGAGCAGCAGGAGCTGCCCAGATGTCACCACTGCTGGGCCAGAGAGCAATCCTCTGCTTGGCCCACTCCCTATCACTCTGCTATGAACCCCAGGCAGAAGCAGGGCTCAGAATGAGCAGGTCAGGGTAGGGGCTGGGACACAGAATGGGACAAGGCAGCAGTCTTGGCCCTGAATGCTGGGGATGAGACTTTCCCTTTCCTGGGAGGCCCAGAATCCTCCTTGAGAAATCCTACTGCTTGTACTTCTTTCTGGGTCCCCCGGTCCAGCCTACCTGTATCATGGAGGGAGGCTCAACTCAATGTTTATACTGACTCGGCCCCTTCAGTGGGGCTCAAGTTTCCCCTGCAGGCCCCAAGTTGAAGGGAAGGATCAGCCAGGGCACCAGGGCCTCCACCACACCACTCCATTCAGACACCTACTTCTGCCCTGTGCCTCTCTAGCCCCGTGCCTTCCCCACATAGCCCTGGGGAGTCCCCCTCCCTTCCCTGAGGAAGAGTGTCCCACAGCTAGGTCACCTCTGTCACATAGGCCCACTGCTTGGCTTCCCTGCCTCACCTCACCCATCTCTGGTTTACGGGATGCACTCTATCCCCAGACCACCACACCTGCCACAAGACCTTTGAACTTTTTTCTGGGTCCCCCTCCCTCACTGATGCTCACTCATCTGCCTAGGCATATCAGCCCTTTCAAAAGGGGACCATTACTTCTGTTTCACAAAAGGAAATGGACTCAGCAGATTCCACTACTTGCCCAGGAGCTCAGGAGCAGGTAGCAGAGGGGAAGCCATGCTACTTGTCTCTATGGCTCAGGCCAGGCTGGCCCTCTTCACCACCTGCCACTACCTCCACCCGAGAACTGTGAGGTGAGCTCGGCCAAGACGTCACAGCTGGAGACGCCAGGCACGTGGTTGCTTCAGACAGATGCTGAGCAAGCTGCCTGCTGCACCTGCCTGTGAGGGAGGCTCCCCATTCCAATCTATGCCCTGTACTAGCTCAGCACCCCTCGATAACACCTCATCCTGTTTCCTGACACTCTAACCAGGGTGCTGGGCTCAGAAGGGTGTTGTCTGGCTGGGTAGGAGGAGGAGGAGGCTGGCTGGGTAGCTCTTCACCCTTGAGGGGGCAGCATTGAGGGGCCAGAAATGAAGGCTTGCTGCCTTCAAACCTCTGTGTGCTCCTCACCACCCTCCCCTCAAATGTGGGGGTCCCAATGGGCTGGGAAGAATGTTTCAAAAACTGTTGCCCCTGCACAAGGCCCTGAGTTTGATCCCCAGCACCAAAAAAAAAAAAAAAAAAAAAAAAAAAAAAAAAAAAAAAAAAAAAAAAAAAAAAAAAAAAGAAAAAGAAAAAAGAAAAAAGAAAAAAAAAAAAACAACTGTTGCCCCAGTCAAATATAGTGATACCTGTAATCCTAGCACTCTGGGAGGCAGAGGCAGGACAACTGTTTTAAGCCCCGGGCAAATGACTCAGTGGCTTACCAAGACAATGCCTCAAAATAATAAGGGCTGGGGATACAGTTTAGTATGAAGGCCCTGGGTTCAATCCCCAGTATCAAATAAACAAAAACAAAAAACCCACCACACACACACACACACACACACACACACACACACACACACACACACACAGAGCTGTTGGCTCATAACCAGTCGTGAGGTCCCTGGTCCCTAGGGGGCTGGGAGTCATAGGCCCCCCTTCTCCCTAGCTGAACTGAGAGCAGGGAGGCAGCTCCCCCTGTGCCCCAAGCCTGCAGAGCAGCCTCTGTTTGAGTTGTTGCCAGGGCAACCGCCAGCACATCTGAGTGTGTCGGGCCACGGGGGCTCTGGATACCAGAGACAAATATGACGCAGGAACTCGGCAGCCTGAGCTGCAGGGCTAGGGTGTCTCAGTGAGAATAAAATGTACAGGTAGAAGAGGACTAGACATCCCATCTGTATTTTCCACTCAGCATCTTACCTGTTCCACCTGTGGCCAGCCTGAGACAGGACTGCTGAACCTGTTCTCAGATGAACCTGCCCTAGGTCACACAGCCAGCAGGTGGCAGCTGGGGACTGAGGGTCTGGTGTCCCAGCATTAAACTGGGACAGCCTGAGGATGGGATCCAGCTGCCCCCACCCCTCAGCCCATTGCTAGGATGGGGCCAACAGCAGTGTCTTGGCACTGGTGTCCGTAAGAGGTACCCAGAACTGCCAGTCTCCCCTGGCCCTCAGGAAACCTTGAGGCTGCCTGAGCAGAAGATAACCTTGCTACTTGTTAAGGATGCTGACTGTGCCCCACACAGTGACCTTGTTCTCAGTGGTCAGATGTAGGGGATCCCATCTATGGGCCCAGGTGTGACTCCATCTCACCGCCAGAATCTCCAGGGACAGTAGCACAGCAGGACATGCCCACATCCTTGTGTGTACCTGGCCTCTGCCATGGGCCAGAATCCACTGCTTTTGTCCAATGAGTATGGTAAGGGCTGACCAAAGAGGTTTTGCCATCCAGCTCTGGGGATGAACCAAACCTAATGGTCCATCCTGGGTGCTGGACAAAAAGGGTAGCATTGGCCCTTGCCACAGCCCAGGCTGGGCACCTTGTCCAGAGCCAAGATTTGAACCCAGGGCTGGCAAGCCAAGCTGTCCCCTGCTAGGCTGTTTGGGGCGTGTGGAATTGATGCAGATGGATCTACAGGTAGCTGAGGAGACCCCCAGGTTTTTTTGGTTCCCAGACCATTACAAACACCCCCAGAGCCCTGGGATTGGGGGGCTCTCTTCTTAGTGCATATGGAGTCCTAACACTGAAGAAAGGTGTTCCCTGGTGGGACAGGATATCTGCCTCCCCCACTGGCTCTCCCACACTCCCTACCCCTGGTCATTTCTTTTCTGGATTCCCCCTTTTCCTGCACAGTCCCCGTGTCTTCTGAATTTCCAGGTCTTCCCTTGGCCTCAGGGACCCCCAGTGTCCTCTGCAGAAGCAGGACAATGTCCAAGGGGCGCTTACCTGGCTTTGCTGGAGGGAGGTCCAGTCTGGGGGAGGGCAGGTGAACCTGAGTCTCCCAGAACGACCCGCGGGATGGAGCTGGGGGGTGCTTCTGCAGAGGCCCCCTGTTACCTGTCTCACCTGCCTCTGCGGAGATGCCCCTGCTTCCCACCTCTCAGTTCCCCAGGGTTTTATTCCCCCTGGAAGGGGGAGGTCCGAGGTATTTGGGACTGGTCTGGTGTGCGACATTTCACCCTCAGTAGTGGGAGGGAAATTCCCAGGTGGCGCGGGGTGGGGGACCTCTCGGGGCAAGGGTTGAGGAGGTCCCGCCAAAAGGTCACAGGGAAATCCCGCGGAGAGTCTGCAGGTCCTCGCCCCGTCTCCATTTGCAGCTCCCTCCGGAGGGCGCCGGGGGCCGGTGGTCACTTGCACCCCCGCCCTGGGCTCGCAGGTGCGGCCCTGCTCCCCTCCCCCGCGCCCCGCAGTGCGGACCCTGCTACCGAGCTCCGGGCAGCACGCTCCGAGGGGAAAGGGCAGCAGGAGAAATCATGCCCGCGGCCCCGCCCCTCCCAGCCTGCGGGCCTTGGTTTCCCCGGGGCCACGGGCGCGTCTTTGCGACCTGCCCCCCACCCCCGGCCCGCGGCGAGCAGAGCGCAAACGCCGGTGTTCGAGCCTGGGTGCGGGTCTGTCCGTCCGTCGGTCCGTTTGGGTGGGCGCCGGGCCGGGCCCCGACGGCACAGGGCGGGAGCCTGGGCACTCACCGGGGGCGCGGGAACAAGGGGACTTCTGTGGGCGCCGCTGTCACTCGGGCTGGGGACTGCGAGGCCCCGTGACCGCTCACAGCCGCTCTCGCCGGAGACTGAGCCCCGCGGTCGTGCGGTGGGCTGACGGACTAGGGGCGGGGGCGGGGCCTCTTCGCCGCTCCGAGCTGCTCCACCCCGTGCTCGGGCGATGGGGGGAGGT
>PVJO010000783.1:0-48563 GCA_004026905.1 Hystrix cristata | reverse complement strand
TCAGGTCACAGCCAGCTGGACCCCGGCCCCCTCTCCCCATCCCTCCCACCCTCCACAGCAGCTGCTCTCAAACCAGCCTCACGCAATCACCTGGAAGGCTTGTTTTTTGTTTTTTGGTACTGGGGTTGAACTCTGGGCCTTTACACTGAGCTACACCACGAGGCCTTTTTTTGAGACAGGGTCTGGCTAAATTACTCAAGCTGGGCTTCAACGTTTGCAGTCCTCCTGCCTCAGCATCCCAAGTGCTGAGGTTACAGTATAGGTGTTGGCCACCATGCTGGGTAACTTGGAAGGCTTGTTAAACACACCTGTTTGTCTACTAGTTTCTAAGAAGCTGCCTGCCACGAGCCTGGGCCCCTGCCTGGAGACCTACAGGCTGTCGTGGGGCTGCCAGGGTACCTGGGCTTGAAGGGCACAGTAGGCCCATAGGCCCAGCTCCGCCTCTGCTGGACACAGCGACTTAGATTTGGGGAAGGTTTTACTCCAGGGGGTGGGTCCTCAACAGTGGGACCTTAGCCCTGTGAAGAGCAGAGAGGCAGAGGCAGGCTAGGCACCCTCTCAGCTCAGCTCAGAGGCAAGGACAGTTCCCTCTGGGAAGGCTAGTGCCAACTTTCAGAACAGAGCTCTGGCAGAGGCCTAACTGCAGATCACTGTGTACAGCACTCCCTGTCCCAGCTGTCCCCCTGTCCTCGTTACTGGGCACTGGAGAGGGAGTCCAGGAGGCAACAGCCTGGCCACTTTTCCCCAGCTCAGGACGTAGTGACATTGCCACCTGTCTAGACTTCTAGATTCCAACTCACATATATCCCCCCACACCTGTCTGCAGGGGATAGGAGATAGCACAGGACGGCAGGCTGAGGGAAGCAGGATGGTGACGTGTTCCTCCCCACCTCCATCCTGACCCAGCCTAGCTAGGAAAACAGGGTGTCATGGGGAGAGCTCAGAAAATGTATACTGCTTGGGACAGGGATGTCAGGTGAGCAGGAGAGTGGGCCTGGACCCTGTGTCCCCAGCTGTCCCTCTGAAGGCAATGGGAATTGGGGCTGGTGCAGCTGACCTCCTTTCCAGGATCTCAGCTGAGCCCTCGACCTGGCAGTCTTGCCTCAGGTTCTCACAACCTGTTGGAACAAACACAGTCTGGTTGCCATGGTGATCATAATGGCTTAGGATTGAATGGATGAGTCTGCAGCTGCTGTAAACAGGAAGTGAGCGGAGAGCTGCCAGGCTCTGGGAGGGGCTCCAGCCCCTAAGACTAACCCTGGTGTGCCCCTTGGAGACTCTCACTGCTCTTTTACAGGTTGGAAAACTGATCCGGACTTGCAGCAACAGGCTGGAACCCAAACCTAGGCCTGTGTCTTGGTTTCCCTGGGATAGGATGATCCACAGGGTTCTTTGCCCCACAGATGTTTAGTGGGGGGTTGTTGACCCCTCGCGTCACACCTGTTCCGAGACTGAAGTCAGACTGATCTGGGTCCAAGGCCAGCCCCATTCACTCCTGCCCAGCATATAATTTCAGTGCCTGGTGCCTCAGTTCCCCATCTGTGTAAAGGATGGATAATGGCTGCATCCCTGGCGCTGTTGGGGGCCTCAGTGGGCCAGTCTCAGCTTGTAGCAAGTCAGTGTCCACTTCAGTCCTCCCCATCAGTGGGGTGGGAGCTCTGGCCTCTTCAAGACTTAGTTTCTTCCCCTATGGTTGGGGGTGAAAGCCCATCCTTGTCTGTGATCCTGGCATCAGGCAGGCAAGGCAGACTACCCCTTCCAGGTGCCTGGGCCTCAGACCTTGCTCTGAAGAGGTCCTTGACTCCACTGACCTGACTCAGTGGACAGCTGCTGTTCTCTCGCCAGCACCGGGGCAGGCCATCTTTCAGCAGGCATCAGTAGCATAGGGCAACCTTCCTGGATGGAGTCAGCACACAGGGACTTCAGGAAGGCCAGGACTGATTGTGCAGATGGAGAAAAGCCACTTTTCAGGCCTGGCTGTGTAGACACTCAAGACTTCAAACTCGAAAGGCTCTGACAGGTGGGGAGAGTGATTCTTCCTCTTTAGGGCCTGGAAGCACCAGACTCTGGACACCATGCCCTCTGGTGGCCGCCTTCAGAATTGCAGGCACAGCCTCCAGGTGCGAACTGCTCTCTGCTGTCAGTGAGGACTCAGGCGAGGACCCTGGAGGCGTCAAAAACCCGAGAACTACAAGAAACTGTACCCCTGCCAGCAGGATGTGGCTTCACTGGTTCAGATTGGTTTCAGCAAACCCAAGACAGTGCTGAATCCTCCAACATGGTAATTCATCACCATGGCAACCTCAAGCTGGAGGTTTGCTATAGCAGATCCAGCTGTGACTGGAGGGCCTCAGGCTGATGAGGGTGCCCAGGCAGCCTGGACTAGCCTCTGTAGGAGACTGGTATGGGAACTCAGCCAGGGCTTTGGCTAGATAGTCCAGGAAGGTTAGGGGATGAACAGTGGGCTCCAACAGCCAGACCTGGGGCAATAGCCCTGTGCTGTGGCCCTTGTTTCCCATGGTCTGGTTAGCTCCAGGATCCAGGTGGCCAGGGAGAATGAAAACCAGGTTGGCCACCAAGGCCCATGCATAGGCCCACTTTCGTATTGCCTGTGGTTGGCTTCCCCCAGGTTGGCTCTTGGCATTACATAATGGCCCGTGCGCAGCCAGGCACAATCAGTCCTTGGCTGCATCAGGGTTTGAACCGAGTGCCTTCTGCGTACCTCGGTGCCCCAGGCAGCAGTTAAGAGTACAGCCCCAGATCCTTGGTGTTAGGGCCTGGAGACCAGCAATCCCACCTTGGCTGGCAGAAGACAATACCTCACTGGCCATTGAGGATCTCATGCTTGATGCTGGGTGCAGTGGGATCCCCTGGGTGGGAGCAACAGGTTCAGAATACAACCCCGGGCAAGGCCTGGGAGTGAGAGGCATCCTTGGTATTGAGTGAATGGGCTCCCTACCTTCCACCACAGGGCAAAGGGAGGGAATGGGGCAGGAAAGGACACAACCCAAGGGCTGCCGTTTGTGAAAATGTTTTAATTGGAGGATTCTTAGATACAGTGGTTAATCTGTTGCCCACAATTCCTTACTAGTATGAGGCCTCATGCTGGGAGCGCCCTCCTCCCTCACGTTAAACACAGGATGATTACATTTCATGTTCCAGGTTACATTTTTGTGAAGCCCAGGATTGGTACAAAAGGAAGAGTTCATAGCTAGAGTCACTACGATTTGCTAGAAACATCAATTACTTTAGAATATTTAAACTATAAAATATATTGAATTTCCATATATTAACCATATACATGTGTAACTATTACTAAATGTCGTAAGTCATTACAAAATAAGACATTCTGGGAGCAGGCTACAAATATACAACCTGGCTGAATTCCTCAGGGAAGGCCCCTCCATGGATAAACTGCAACTGTCCATCCAAAAGCCCAGCTACCTGCCAGGACACAGAGTTAAGTGTGATCAAGGCCCTGCCCAGTGCTGCCAACTAGGCGTGTGACCCCGACCTCCCAGAGTCGAGTCCTGCCTGACCCTCCTTCTGGGTTCCCAGCTGCCACAGCACTCACTCCTTGGTTTGAGAACTGGAGCTGCAGGTGACCAATTCCACAGCAGCAACTGAGTCTCAGAACAAAACTGGTGGGGACTCTGCTCACCAGGATGGGGGACAGGGGCCACTTCAGCCCAGTGTACCCCCCTACACTCTGGCAAGTCGAGGGGTTGGCCACCCAGCTGAGGCTTAGGGCAAGGCCACTATTGAAGAGGCCCAGCAACGCAGGGTGTTAAGGGGTGCATGGATACAGGTGCCTCAAGGCACCACCTAAGTCATAAACCCCTGGGGCTGTCTAGGCCTGTCCAATAGCTGCCACACAGCTGGAGGCAGCTGGAGGAGGCACCTGTTTTTTGCCAGGGTGGCAGCAAGGCTGCCTGCTTGATGCACAGGTGGGGCATGCAGGGGCCTGAGACAGTTACCTCCCTGGCATACAAATGATGGGAGGTCCTGCAGGGTCCATAATGCAGTCGCCTGGAAGGGAGGGCAGACACCCACTGCTCTGTCTGTGGACGTCCCTTGGCCTCAGCCCTGGTCAGGACTTATTTGCTGTGTCCTCTGATGGCAGTGGGTCACAGGCCCTGGCTTCTGACCTGCATGCTTTATGATCTGGACTCCAACTGTGACTCACCAGGTTTGTACTCTGCCTAGTCCTCTATATCCTACGGACCCAGGGATAGGAGAGCAACACCTTGGACACACACTTTTGTACACAGTCCTATTTACAAAGAACCAGCACAAGATAGAGCCACACGGGACCAGGTGCATCCCAGGGCAGAGGCTGCGAGGAGAGCTCGTAGCTACTGGTCCTGGACCCTGGGCTGTGGCCTGGCAGGGAGGCCAGGCTCACTGAGGCACCTCTCCTCACACTTTAATGACGATAATGCAACAAAAACCTTTATATAAACAGTTTATTTACTCTAAACAGCAACACAGACAAAACGCCATATAAACACAAAGGAAGTGATGCAGAACTGAGACACTAGCTGACTTTGGATCTGAGGCTCATAAGCAACACAGCCCAGGTTCTGAGGAGAACGGATGAGGGGCAGGAGGGGCAAGTGATTTTCTTCTCGTACAGCCAGCTAGAGGCTACGGACAGCTCTGAGCAGTGGGAAGCATGCCTGCCTCCAAGAGCAGAGGACTAGCTTCTTAGGGGACTTACCCAAGTATAAAAGTTTATAATTTTACAGCAGTTGAAATACTGACATCAATATTAAAATAAAAGCAAGTTTTACATAACAATCAAAAATACAAAAGACTGAAGGAAGAGACCCTGTATGAAAACGGGGTGATTCAGCGGATGAAAACTGTATGCCAGTGGCGGGAATGGAGATGGCGCCCGCCCAGCCCTCCCAGGCGACTAGTGACCGTACGAGCGACTCTAGATTTGCAAAAGGTGTAAACGAGTTCTTGCCAAACCAATCCCTTCCTTTCTGCAGAGCCACAGGGACGCTGCTTACGAGGGTGCAAACTTCTTGGCTTGTGCTCGAACCCTTTTCTCATATTCCACTCTGTTTTGGCTGAGGAGGTTAAAAGAAAAAAGAGGTTAGAAAGGGCTGCAGGGACATGTGGTGGCTGCCCAGAAAGACTTGCGCTGTAGAGCCACCTGGGGCAGCCAGGTCAGGGGGTCCAGGCACGTGAAGAGCCTTGTCACAGGCAGAGCCATAAGGCCTGAGGCAGGAAGGCATGTGCTGGAAGCCCAGGGTGGCTGGTGTGACAGGAAAGGGGAGAATTCATGGCCACCCTAACAATTTGTGCACAGACAGAATGACTCCAGAGGCAATGAGTAGGGCTAGGACTGGGGTGGGCCCAGACTGCCCACAGCACAGTTATCTATGCAGAGTCCATTTCTAGTCTTTTTCTTTACTACGGAGATGGGATGTGACTTGCTGCCCAGGCTAAACTGCAGTGGCTTTTCACAGAAACGATCCCACTAATGACCATATGTGCTATGTGATGGTCCCTGGCTCTAGTGTAGTACAGACACCAAACTGGCATAACTTCGAACTCCTGGGTTCAAGTAATCCCCACTTTGGCCTCCCGAGTGCTGTGACAGTCAAGTGGGTCCAGGTTTAACCAGAGAGTCAAGTAGCTTTAGAAGTTGTGGAGAAACCTGTGGCGGTGCACACCTGTAATCCTAGCACTCCAGAAACTGAGGCAGGAAGACTGCAATTTTGATGCCAGTCTGGGCTGCACAGCAAGACCCTGTCTCAAAACCTAAGTAAGCAAACATTACATACTACCCCCCAAAACCAAACAAGAAGAAAAACCTAGTGCCAAGCAGTCTCCTCTCTACAATATTTACTGAGGTAGGGTGTTACTATGTTGCCCATTCTAGGCTTGAACCTGCTGTCTTCCTGCCTCAGTCTCTTAAGTGCTGGGGTTGTAGGTGTCCCCTATCACGCCCAGCTTCGGCATTAGTTTTTGCTCCCCTTTTCCACAAACAGACATGAACTTCTCGTGGGGTCTGGGAGGGAGGATGGGCCTGAGAACTCAGCCTGCAGTGGGCAGACTCAGGTGACATTGGCCAGCCAGTGCTGATTTGGGAACAACGGACTGTCACCAGGGAGCAGCATGGCCTCAAGGACTGTGGGAACACAGTGACGTTTACAGAACTGTGCTCCTTGGGGCAGAGGTCCTAGAGAGCTGCTCATGCAGGGTGCCGCTGTGCTGTGCCAGCTGTAACCTGTCTGTGAGCTCGCACTGCGCTGAGAGCAGGCTGGGCTCTCCACCTGACCACCAGACCACATGCTGGTGTGTCGGACCAGCTGCTCATGACCAGGGTTTGCAGAAGCTCCCAGGGCTGAGGGAAAGGGGCCACTATGCAGATGATGGCTCTGTTGGCAGGGGCCAATGCCCAAGGACTGAAGGGTTGGATGTGCTGATGTGCATGAGCAGCACTGACTCAGGCTCTCACCCAGCTCACTGCCCAGCCCCCCAGTTCTACTGTTCACCACGTGAGGGTCCTGAGGATGAGGCACCTGCCAGGGCAGGCCTGAAACTCAGAGAAAGGAATCTGAGGCTTCCAAACACACTTCATAAAAGGTGCTTTTGAAATTCTTCATCATCAAAGAAACAATCCCTGCTCAGGCGGAAAGAAAGTGCACAAGCCAGGTGTGGTAGTGCGTGCCTGTAATCCTTGCAATCTGGGAGGCTGAGGCAGGAGGCTTGCAAATTTGAGCCCAACCTGGGCAACTTAGTGAGATCCTGCCTTGGGGGCAGGGGGAAGGCTGGGAATGTAGCTCAGTGTAAAGCCACTGGATTTGATCCCTACTACTGCCAAAAACCACCACCCACAAACAAACAAACAAAAAAACCCCCATATCCCCCACCCCCGCAAAAAACCCACAACCAAAAAGCAAACAAAAAGGCTAAGCAAGGCAGCAGCAACAAGGCCAAGAAATGCCAAGTCTGGGCTGGGAACCACAGGCTTTGGTGTTGATGGGCCACCAAACCCATCATGTGAGCTGTGACACACAGTGAACACACATTCTGCACCTGCATAGTGACAAGGCCTAAGGGCTGCACGGGGCACACCAGCCTCAAGGCCCCTCAGCCTGTGCAGCATGGCAGCTCTGCTCACAGTGTGCAGGCCACAGCGACAGCAACTTGGTGAAAACACCAAGCACGAGGGGCTGGGTCAGGCCAAGCTCTTTTTTTTTTTTTTTTTTTTTTTTTTTTTTGGTGGTGCCGGGGATCGAATTCAGGCCCTTGTGCTTGCAAGGCAAGCACTCTAATCACTGAACTAAATCCCCAGCCCCAGGCTAAGCTCTTGCAGCCACATGACAGCAGGGTAGATAGAAGCACACTCCCAGGGGTCCTGGTGACTGGACTGGCTGGGTGTGGCTATCCGTGACAGCATGTGGGCTGGGCACGCACAAGGTCCTCACCAGGACCAGCTCAGGAGCCCCACAGAAGGAGCAAGATCAGGGGATGGGTCGGAGCCATGCAATCCCTTAGGACACCTGGAGGCTCTGTTCTCGGAAAGCCCTATGCTGCACTCCTCCTGGACCCAAGCAAAGTCCTCACTGAGCAGTTTTCTCTAGGCCACCCACTGGAGGCCCTGGGATGGCTAAGAGGGTGCCAGACCCAGGGCCTTCCCTTTTGAGCTGGCTGTGGCTCACCAGGCAGAAAGCAGCCCAGGAGAGCAGGTCATCTGACTTCCATCTCCTGGCACCCATTTTTTTTTTTTTTTTTTTAAGGTGCCGGGTATTGAACTCAGGGTGTCTACCACTTGAGCTAAATCTCCAACCCCCTGCCACCCAATCTCGCTCATTACAAGTCCTTTGCACATACAGCTCTGCTGCCCACAGGGTCTGCACCTGACATAATGCTGTCCTCCATGCCTTTCCAGCGACCTCACACAGCCTCCCCAGATCTTTCCCTGCTGTTTGACTTGGGGCCTCCCTCCTGGGCTACTGTACCCCAGGTACCCTGACAGGTGCCTAACTGCACTTCTAGGGAAGGGGCTGTAACCAGCAGGCCAGAGTCAATACTAACCAGTAGATCGTGTAGGCCTCTGCTTGAGCTGGGTCTTGGATATTTGGTTCATTTAGAAGTTCCTGTATTCCTAATAAGATCTGCACAAAAAAACAGAAACATAGTACAACACAGGTGGGGCTAAGTGGCTGGCCTCATGGCCTTGGCCCTGAGGGGCCAGGGTAGGAGATGGGCCATGGGCAGGGGCCAGCCCCTCCTACCTGTTTGATCGTGATGGCTGGCCTCCAGTCTTTGTCCTCCTCCAGAATGGACAGACACACTGTGCCTGATGGGTACACATTCGGGTGGAAGAGTGGCGGCTCAAATTTACCTGAAGGACCAGGAAGGAAGGATGCACTTGGAGGCCACTGTGTCCCTCCCTCCACTACCATTCTGCTTCCTCCCCATAGCAGGCAGAGTGCCTTCAGGAATAACAATTATGCCCATGAGGGACCAGGAGAAGAGCAGGGAGACACCTCTCCTTTCAAGGGACACGGCAGACCAGGGACAAAACACCATCTCTCCAAGGACACCACCAGGGTGGAAACTGGGTGACCAGAAGAGACCATAGAGTGGGGCCAGGTCAACTTAGCCTTCGGCCTTCCCTGTGTCCTTTCTCTATCTGGCTGGACACAGGAAGATGTGGAAAGAAAAGCCACACACAGTGCAGTAGGACAGGCCCAAGGAAAAAACCAGGGTGGATGCCCTGAAGGCCTTCACAACCTGAGGCTTTCCCTATCCAGCTTTTGTTTCATTAAAATGTGAGCTTCCAGGGATTGTGGCCCTTCTTTATAAAAGAGCAAAAAAATCTGCCATAACAGCTCCACCCAGCACTGTCTGCCAGCTGGTACTTCAGGGTATGTCTCCTCTTTTATCTGGGCAACTTCTTCCTCTTTATCTCCAAATTTTACTGAAGTACTCAGCAAAGTGCAAGTGTAGTACAGCCCGATACATTAACAGGAAATGAACATGCTGTTAGTCCCAGCAGTTTCCCAGAAAACCCCTTCCTGACAATGCCCATCATTCCAATGTCTGACACCTGGAGCTGACTTCCAGGACTGCACTAGGGCATTCCTTGTTCTGCACTAGGTCTCTTGAGGCCATGGACAAGAGCACCTTGGCGTAACTCTAGGCAGGACTGTGGTGTGGACTCCTAAATATGAACTTGTGTGTGTACACGTTCACATGTGATGGGCTAAGGGCATCAAATAAGCCTCAGCAGATGTGGCTGGGCTCCTCATGCTGCCCCACACTGCTGAACCAGGCCTCTAGGGTCCTCATTTGCCTCTCTGGGCACCACCAAGGTAGACGCTCCCTTCCTCAACTACCATTTGTTCTTGTTCACATCTCTTCCAACCAGTAGGAGCTCTTCATATCTTCTGGCTAGAAGTCCTCCTTGGTTATGTCTTGCAAACATCTTCTCCCACCCTCGGGTTGCTTCTTAGTACTTTTTGTGAATGCAAGTGCCTAGTTTTAACCTGACCCACCAACCTTGTTTCTTCAGTCAAAAAGAACAGCTTGCACATAAAAAAAAGTGCACATCATGGATGCCCACTTGCTTTGGGTGACTTGCTGGCTTCTCTTTAAATGCAGCAGGTGCCACCTGACCTCTGATCTCACTCCTCAGCAGAGTCTGTTGCTAAACTATACAAAAGGAATGCAAAGGGCATTTGTATCCTCGCACTGTGGCCTGCACACCCAGGGTCACGCCTGGGAGATTCACTCATGTGCTTTATCTTTGCAGACCTTTTGCAATCACTGCAGCCCTACCCTGTGTTCTTATTAATGCACATCTGCACTGTCTCCAGCTTTTGGCAATTACAAAAGGGGAAGCCATAGTTTTCTTATCCCCACCTTTGTAAACACAGGCTTCTACTGGATGTTTCCTAGGGTGGAACTGTGGAAGTTGCACTTCCTTAGTCAGGGCAGACAGTTTTCCAAAGGAAAAGTCCAAGACTTACGCTCTCTCCAGCAAGTGCCTGAACGCTCCCACCGCCTGGCACTTGGGCCGCATCTGCCCTGCTGAGGACATGGTGTCTCATAGCAGCACCCTGCACTCTGCTGATGAAGCCGGCCGTCCTTCCTGGTGGGGGCTGGCAGGTGGGCAGCCTCTGTTGTGAGGGGCTTCTCAATCATGTGGTTGTTTACTTTCTTCTTTGTGACAGAGAGGAGCTCTTGATGTATTAGAAGTGGCAAGAGGTATACGTTCCTCTCTTCTCCATGGCTCTATCTGCACTGGTGTCTTCTGAGGACAGCCTTGATTTCAAGGGATCCAGTGGACGGTTCCCGCATGGTCAGCACTTCCGCTGCCTCCCTGGCAAGTTCTACGCCTACCCTGTGTCATGAAGATAGCTTCCCACCCCTTCCTCTACAGGCCCTGCACCCCCCCCCCCACAGGCTCCACAATGCACCTGTAGCCTTCTCTATGGTGAAGGGCAGCACCCTCTCCTTCCACTGGCCATCTCTTGGGCCAGCCCTGCCACACACCAAGCTCATGAACACGTAAACTATCCACTCTGCTCTGTGGGTCTGGTCTCCCATCTCCACACCAATCCCACAGCATCTCAGGCTCTGTGCTCCAGGACAGGTCTTGATACCTGATATGACACTGAGCCACACCAACAAGCCTGGGCACTCCTTGCATTGACGGCCTGTGTCACAACCTTCAAGGGCTCCAAGGATGCCGAATGGTCTTGCCTTTTGCCTAGCCACATGCATTTTACAGTCTGCTGGACTCCGACTGGGATCCAGTGACAGGTACAGTCCACCTCAGGGGGGATGGACTTCTTCCCCAGGCTATGTCCTCTGGTCTGCCAAATGTCTGTGTCATCCTGGTCTCCCTCAGAAACAAATTCTACTTCCCAGCATAGAAGTCCAGGCCTTATCTTTTGTGGGATTCATTTCAACACATCTGATGCTGGTTTAATTAGAGCCAGGTGTGGTAGCACATGCCTATAACCCCAGCACTCAGGAGGCCAAGGCAGGAGGAACCCTACTGAGTTCAAGGTCAGCCTGGGCTACATAGTAAGTTCAAGGCCAGCCTGAAATACATAGCAAGAGCTTGTCTCAAAAAAACCAAAGGAAAAAAAACAAAAACAAAAACCCAAACCAACCCAAATAAATAAATGATTTAAAGTTTTTATTTGAGGGCTGGGGATTTAGCTCAGTGGTTACAGTGCTTGCTTAGCAAGCATAAGGCCCTGAGTTTGATCCCCAGTACCAAAAAAAAAAAAGTTTTTATTTGTTGCATTCTATGGAAACATACTCTGCACATTAGCCTTTTCTGCAGTGACCTTTACAGGCAGTTGGCGGTCTTGGTCCTCCTTTCAGGCTCTCTTACATGAATTCTTTTTCTTTTCTTCTTCTTCTTTTACGGCACTAGAGATTTGAACTCAGGGCCTTCGCATGGAGTTACATCCCCAGCTCTTTTTATTTTTTATTCTGAGACAGCATTTTGCTAAGTTCTGCTAAGTTGCCCAGGCTAGGCTCAAGCATGCAATCCTCCTGCCCCAGCCTCCCGGAGTGCAGGGATTACAGGCATGTGCTACATGTCTGGCTACTTAGGTGACTTCTTTTTCTTGCCTGGCTGCATCTGCTTGGCATTCTATCATACTGTTGAACAGAAGTGATGAAAGCAGTTATGTCTATCTTGCTCTTAGATTTTCTCTTAATTAAAAGAGATCACTAAGTAAGGAATAACTGGAGTACCACAAAAAGATCTGAGACAGCCAACAATTCACAGTGGAACAAGTCTGTGCTTGGGGTTCCTATTAGTAGCTAATTTTAAGTTCTGATAAAACCATTACAATGGAAAATACTATTTGAATTACGGATCAGCACAGTGAAAGTTCATATCCAGCACTTACCCCATTGTGTAATGCTCATCTCAGTATGGTGGATATTATCTTGTAACTGACTGAGAACAGTGTGTTGATTTCTAGCCAGAGTGGGGGAATGGAGGGGCCCTCTGCTCCTGAGTTTTGCTAAATTGCACTAAGATAGTTTTGCCATAGCCCCTGTTTTAAACATGGCTCAGCCTTTCTGTGACCTGCAGGCTGAATGTCCATCCCTTCAGCTTCAGGCACAGCCACAGCTGGGTATGAATTGTAAGAGGCAACAAGTGGGTAACAGCAAGCTGGATTAGAGTGAGATTCTTTTCTTTTTTGGTGGGGGGGATTGAACTCATACATACTTGCTCTACCACGAAGCCACACCTCAAGCATCAGGAAAAGAGTAAGAGTTTGGTGTTCTTCTGTAGGCCTGTCCCCACTATGGCTAGGGCACTCGTTGGCACCAGATGCAGATCCTCAAAGTCAGCCATGAAGGGTTCAGGTACTGTGGGCCCAGGAGCTTCCCACCATTCACTAGGATCAGAGACTAAGCCAAATATACACCCTTCCCAACCCCAGGGCTGGAAACAATCTGCACCACAGCCTGCACATATTTGCTCTTCCACGAAGCCATTCAACCAGGGCCGCCTTTACCTCCTACACCAATACCATTGTACCACTCAAGGATCTGGAACTCTTTGAAGACCACTGTGGGTTCCTGCAGGAACTTACATTTTGGTGGTGAAGATGGATAATCATCTTTGAAAAGCATCCGAAGCTTGAACAAGCCTCCTTCCCATGGAGTCTGTGGAAGGTAAACTGTGGTTAGATGTGGCTTGTCTGGAGGGAGGGGCTGGTCCCCATAATTATCCAAGACTGCCAGCCCCCTGGGGCCAGAGATCCAACAGATGGGGGCCCCAAAACTTCCCAAAGGTTGTATTGTCCCTACCCAGGGGACTTCTGTTGTGTCCATGGGGGAGTTAGAAAGAGGACTCCTTGGAAAAGAGCAGAGGCAAGAGCTGGGCTTTGGAGAACACATGTGGGGCCCCCAGACTCCCAAAAGGTCACAATCCACAGCCTGTGGCTCAGTACAGAAAGCTGCTCACCTCTGCCCTGCCTCAGAGCCTACCTGGACAGGGATTGGTGCTGCTATTCCACACCCTGACAGCTCTTCCCACCCCACCCCACATCTCAGAGGGCACCTATCTCACCTGAATAAGGGGGAAGGGATGGTCTCAGTAAGGGCTGGGGATCTGCCCTGTGCTCAACAGAGCGTCATATACACAAACCCAACCTACATCTCCTCAGCCAAGGTCAAGGCCTACTAAAATGATGCTATGCTCAGAGGAAGAAGAACCTAGGCCGAGCTTATTACCCTGAAGGTGGGAGGAAATGGAGGCAATGAGGCTCCAGGCAGTCTGCACACCTCAGAATCTCCGGGGACTCTCACTTGGATGTTCCCTGTGTGCTAGGCAATATGGCACACAACTGGCTCAGGACTCAGGTGGGCTAGAAGGGAAATACTGAGGCTTCACACATGGCTCTAGCTTTCTGGGAGCACTGGAGCTGGCTGTGTCACTGGGGTTCCTGGACTTTATTACACCCAGAAGTACAGGCCAAAGCCCCAACACCCAGTGAGTACAACAGGAGCTCCTGGCCAGGACCCCAGGCCTGCTTTCCAACCCAATGCCCGAAACCCACCCGTGCCCCCTGCTACAGCTCAGTCCTAGTCTGGCTACTGCCATTCCCTTCTGATCCGAGCTCGGGATGTGACCTGGCAGAATGGTAAGACTGACAGCGTGATAATAGACACCACAGACATCTAAACTGAGCCTCTTCCTGCTGGAGTGCTGTGTAGGTGCAGCACAGCTGGCTTACCCCCTTCTTTCCTGGGATGGCGCACTCCCAGTTCATCAGGTTCATTGTGCCGTCGGGGTTCTTGGTGGGGACAGCCACAAAGCCCTGACAGAAAACAGCCACAGAAGCACATCAGCACCGTGGGCCTGTTCACCAGCTCAGAGAATGCGTCTGCAAACCTCTGCCCAGTGGCCACAGGCCAGTACGACAGGGACCATGCAGCCAGTTGCGAGTTACCCCCTCAGTGGCAAAGAAACAGAGCTCTCCTTACAAATGGGTGGTCTTTCCTCCAAGCTTTTCTCTCCTGGGCGAGTCTGCTGAGGGCGATCCCCGACATATTCAAAGTCCCTGGAACAAGGAAGAGGAGAGTGCGGATTAAGAAAGGCAAATGTTCTTCTGTGCTGCCCTGGCCAGAGTATGTGGGCATCTCCAAAAAGCAGGTAAGCCAGGTTCAGTCAACCCAGGAGACTGTGCCCTGCATTCCACAGTAAGGAGACAGAATTTGGAGGCCATGATGCAGATGCTGAGAAATTTAGTGGAGCAGAGTGACAGGGACCCAATTCTACCCTCAGATTCTCAGGAAAGGCAGGGGCTGACAGTGATGAGCCTAGTCTGAGACCTGGGGTGCAACGATGGGTTATGCCCTTCTTGGTGCACCCAGTATGTGTGTATGATCATTTGCACTCCCCACCTCCCCACTCCTGCCACTTAGAATCTGGGCTCAGAATTTAGATTTGGGCCTAGCCAGGAAGACAGTCATTATTCTTTTTTTGTTTTTGAGACAGGATCTCACTCTGTAATTCAGGCTGGCCTTGAACTCACTGTGCAGCCCAGGTTGGTCTCAAACTCAGCCTCCCAAGTGCTGGGATTACAGGTGTGGGCCACCATGCCTGGTGACAACCATTATTCTTGAGGACAACGGAGGAAAAAAAAAAAGACAGAAACCGGGTAAAGCTCATATGTGGACAAGCAGGCCCAGCAGGCCAGCCCTTCCCACTGTCAGCCCACCATGTGTCTGCCAGGCTTGGTTCAGGTCTGCTCTGTAATCCTGTCAGCAGTTGCTCAAATTTTTGGTCAGGGCCACCTTAGCACACCTGGATGAGACCTTCAAGACCCGGGTTACGACAGGTAAAGGAGCATTCCCACTCAGGGGCACGGTGCCAGCACTGTGGAAGACCTGGTGGGCAGGGCCTACGGTTGGACGCTACCCTGACTGTAACCCACTGGCTGCCAGACACTTTCTTCACCGCATGAAACAGTACTCAGGCCACCAAGCTTGCTGGAGAACTGTGTGGGTCTTCACAGCCAAGAGGCCCTAAAGGTCCCAGACAAGTACCTAAACATCAAGCTAGGCTCTCACAAAAAAGAGGGGCATTTATTTTTTTGAGGTGGTTCACACTGAGGGTTATAGATGACACATCTCCCACCAGGAAAAGCTCCTACACCAGAGCTGAACCTAATGCGCTTGACAGCGTAAAAATAGAGCTCCGCTGAGCTTGGTGGCACCAATTTTTCAGCAAGACCAGCACCAGCCCAGCCTTGCTCTCCAGCTCAAAGTTGTGTCATGACTACTGGTCCAGCTTCAAAACAGCTATGGAGCCCTGTTCCAGAATCTGCCTTCCTCCCTGGGATGGCGCATTCCCAGGCGAGAAGAGTTACAGAGTTCTCACCTTGAGGAATAGCCTCAACTAAAATCCAGCTCTCTAATTCTGGAAGGGATAGCTATGTTCTTGCTGCAGCCTCTGGCTGGCCCCAGTCTGACCCCTCTGCTGTTCCCCTTCCCCTCCTGTGGCCATAACTGCCTTACTGACCAAACCATACCCTTCACAAACTCCAGTGACTTCCCTACCTCCCCAGCCAAAAAGCACCACCCATAATCTTCACTCACCAGTCTAAGTTGACAAGCCAGGTGCACCTCCTTATCCTAGAGCACAGCTGCTCTCAGTGTGCTCCACAAGCTGGGACTCCATCCCACTCCATCAAGAACTTGGATGGGGCCCTGCACTGGGGTCTCAGGTGGCTTTTGACAAATCTTTTACCAAATAAAGTAGAAAGGGGTAGGTAGGGTTGCCATCAGAGGCCACTAAAAACCACCACGTGGGCACAGACTTTTTCAGTAGTCACGTGTATTCAGGTCCTGGCAAGAAAGAGAAGGTGAGTTTTCAAGTCAACAGCACGGGCTGTCAGGGTAAGACTGAGACAAAAGAACCCACAGAGCCTGCCACCTCCAGCACCTGAGCCTGGAGCATATCGGTTGGTGGCTACCACCTTATCCAGACTCAAAAATAAGTCCAAAATAGACACATTGGGCTCAGACCCAAAGCAGAAGTGTCCTTCACCACCACAGGAGTCCAGAGCCCCAGTGTGCTCATACCTCCCTAAACAGTGAGACAAGACTACTTAAGACAGTGGTGCTGAATCTTTGCCATCACTAAAAACTCTAAGAGGTTCACTATCACTGACCTGGGACAAGTATGGCCACTACATCCCCTAGGTGGACACTTGTTTGGGACATTCACCCTTTCAGGAAGCTAGGGCAGAATTCTTTCAAGCAAAGGGGAAGATACAAGTCACCATCCCTGATGGCTTACAGGTGAGGAAGAACCAGATGCAGCCTGGATGCACACATAGGATGGCAGCCTACTTATATATATTTTAGTCTTTTGTTTTGATGGTTTTTTTTTTTTTTTTTTTTTTGACACAGGCTCTTCCTTTGTAATTCATGCTGGCCTTGAACTCACTACGTACCCCAGGCTGGCCTCAAACTTGGGGCAATTCTCCTGCCTCAGCCTCCCAAGTTTTGGGACTACAGGTATGTGCTACCACACCTGGCTAGTCTTTTTCCCCACCATGAGACAGAATCTTGCTATGTAGTTCAGGCTAGTCTTGAACTCACTATGTAGCCCAAGCTAGCACTGAACTCATGGCAATCCTCCTGCCTCAGCCTGAGTGTTGAGATTATAGGTACGTGCTGGGGATTTAGCTCAGTGGTTACAGTGCTTGCCTTGCAAGCACAAGGCCATGAGTTTGATCCCCAGCACCAAAAAAAAAAAAAAAAAAAAAAAAAAAAAAAAAAAAAAAAAAAAAAAAAAAAAAAAAAAAAAAAAAAAAAAAAAAAGAAAAGAAAAGAAAAGGAAAGAGAGAGAGATGAGAGAGATTATAGGTGCGCACCACCATGCCTGGCTTGGCTAGCGGTTTCTTCTGGGTGGGAAAAAGCCTGCTACACTGGCCACTCTGCACTCTGTGTGATCTGTGCTCACCCTCAATTGAGGTGTGTCTTATGGGCCAGCTCAGGTAACACTGAGCAAAGCCATGAGAAATCCGTAGAAAACTGCTCCAGGCAGGCAATGGCCAGTGCAGAATTGCCCAGTCAGAAGGGCATGAGGGCCTGAGGGTCTTGGGGGTTGGAGCAGAGAGCAAGTGCCACAGCTTCATTCCCACAAGCTAGTTTTTCAAACCCTTCACTCACTCTGTCTCAATGGAGTGGCCTGACTCTGAGGGCTCACAGAAATTCCTCCATCTTGAAGGCATAGCACCCTGTAACTCCCTAATTGGGGTTGGGCTCCCTGAGTGCAGGTCTCACAGAGTGCCCACTACAGTGGCCCTATTTCTTCCCAGTCAGAGCAGCCAGCAAAAGCACATGGCAAAGCAGGCTGCCACATTCAGGTTAGACGGGCAGCTGGTAAGCTGGCCATTTGAGTGGCAGGAGGTCCCTAGCAAGTCTGGGCAGGACAAGGCACCCAAACTTCCTGAAGCCCCAGGCCAGTGCTGTGGATAGTGAGGACCCAAGGTACTGTACCTGACAAACCTGGGTAGAAACACAGGCCACCTCTTCCACTCGAGGACAAGGCACAATTGCCCAGAGGTCCCTGTGCTAAGGAAAACCATGAACAACACTAAGGGGTGGTTCTAAAAGATGTCTGCCAGTGCGTCTTCCCAAGGCCTGGTTGCCTCTTATCTTCTGTCCCATAGTGGTGCCAACCGAGAGTGGGCCCACAGCAGACCCACACTATGAGAGGAAGAGCCTCAGGGGCACACCTGCACTGATCCAGGCAAGAGCCTGCGCCCCATGACAGGTGCTCCTGTTTCTGTTGTCCACAAGAAAGGAGGCAATTGATCACAATACAGAACTGCTCACTCCAAATCCCACTTAAAATTGAATCTGCCTTTCCAAGTTAACAGAGAGTCACTTTTAATGAGTTACTAGATGCCTCAGCACAGGAAAGACGAAAACTCTAAAACTATCAGAGACAGGTAAGGCACAAACACTGTGCAGGGAGGGAGCTCAAGTACTTCCTTCACTTTTCTCTTAGGCTCTTAGGCTGCAGTTGACACAGACGGGAGTAAGGACTTCAGAGCTACTTACTGGCTTCCTAAGCAGGTGAAGGTACTTGTTTTCCCCACCCCCAACTTCATGATACACTAGCACAAGCCCTTAGAAGCACCTCTCCACCTAAATGTCCTTCTGCATACCCCAAGCACCCCTAACTCAGGAGACCCGGCAGTACAGATCTGTCTCAGTTTCCCTGGCTGTTTCTGAAGCAACGTCCCAAAGCGTGAAGCCTGAAGACGAGGGCCCAACAGCGACCAGTCCGAAAGCCTAGGGTGAGGACCGTTCTGCAAGCAAAGAAGTACAAACTTCAGCTCTACATCCGTCTTCTGAACGATAGGTAGCTCACCTACCCACGAAGCCAACATTTCCTCAAGAGTAAAAACTGGCAGACCAGAGTCCATGCAGGGAGACCGGCAAAACACAAAGTAAGGCAGAGCAACTCTGCAGACCGCGACACGGCAGACTGCGGCCTCACGGGCCTCCCGGCCTCCAGCGCCCATCACCGTACAGCAATCCCTCTGGGCGAAGCAGGACCTGCGGTGGGGCGTCCCGGTGCGTCGGGAAACTCATCTGGTGCCGAGCCATTGGAGGCGGGTCGCGACCCAGCTCCGCACCTGGCCTGACCAGAGGATTGTAGCTGGGGCTGGGTCGCTCCGAGGGCCACGGGCGGGAGAGGAGACGGCCGTGGGCAGGGAACAGGGCGGCGGGCCGTTACCGAGGCGGCAGCGGGCGAGGGCCGTGGGCAGGAAGGCGGCGGCGGCGGGCGGGCGGGAGGAGGCCGCGGAAGGGAGGCGGGGAGGCAGGAGGCCGCGAGCCCAGGCCTGGCCACACCCGGGCGGCCTCGCGGCCCGACCCGAGCACGGGGCGGGGAGCGGGGCGATGGGTCCGGGCGACGAGAGCTCACCTGGCGGCCGCGGCCCGACGCGTCGCGGCGGCAGAGGCAGCGGCGCTCCCTTTGTCTCGGGACTTCCCTCCGCGCCCGCCGCGCGCAGCCCCGAGCGCAGGACCCCGGCAGGCGGGGCGGGGCGGGGCCTGAGCCGGGCTGTCTGCCGTACGCCTGACCCGCGAGCCGCCGCCGCTACTCTGCGCCCCGTGCTGTCCGCGTCGCCGCGCTCGCCTCGTTCCCTGTGCCCCGCCGCCGCGCACTCGCCGCCCGGGTCCGCCCGGGGAGACCGGGCCGGCGGCGCCTCTCCAGGCAGGCGGTGGCTCGGACGCCCACACCCTTAAAGGAGCCGCATCCCCGGAGCGAGGGAGCGTCTGCAAACTCCTCTTCGGGCTGTGCGCCTCCACTCGAGGACACGCCGGGGAGCGGTGGGAGGGTAAGGAGGCCGAGACCCTCAAGGGCTGCCTGGATGCCCAGCAGGCATCTTCCCGGAAACAGGACCTGGAGATCTCCTTGCGGTCAGGGCCCGGATCTGGGGGACAATAACCACTGAGGCCTAACGATCCCCCGAATCGTCGTAGGACCGTGTCGATCCCCGGAGCACATCGCCTTGTGACGCCCTCTGCGATTGGCCAGCTCTAGGATCTGGGCGGGGCTTCTCGCGAATCCACCCAATGAGCTGAACCTGTACAAAGGGGCGGACGCGCGCACACCGACGGAAGAAAATGTGTGGATGCTCCCTAACCTGCGAGCTGGCCCTGGGTGGGGGAGGGGAGCGGGGGGGCAGCGCCGGGGGAGGGGAGGGATGATGTGGAAGGGAAGGGGTTCGTGGGGGAGGGGCGCTGCGGGGACCCACTCTGCCCAGTCGGTCCCTGGCTCTTGGGAGCCGCTTCCCGCTGACAGCCAGGATGGTCAGCCGTCCCCGGGCACCTGCCGGTTGGGCAGACAGGTGTTCGAGCCCCGGCGGGGACAGCTCCCGAGTACAGGGGTCCTGAGAGGACTGAACGACGGGGATGGGGACGTCTGCCAAGGAGTTGTGCGGGGGTATAGCGGAGTGACCTGCTATCATCCATCCATCCATCCATCCACTCACTCCCTCTTTCTCTTCTTCCTTTCTATACCTCCTTTCCGTCTTCCTTTCTCTCTCCACAGCTCCCTCTTTCTCTCCTTCCTTTCCTGGGTTCCTCAGCTGTCTTGTCTGAGGCTGCTTGTTCCTCCAGGCTAGGACCACAGGTCCCTCGCCCCCTTGCTCGCAACTGGCCCAATGCTCAATGGGCGTGCAGTGTGTGGATTCCCCATGTCCCCAGCTGCCTTGTTGGCAGGAGGGGTAAAATCAGAAGGGTGCAAACCCTGCCAAGGTCTTGTGGGTCTCTGCTGGGGAGGGTCCCTGTCAGCAGGGGCCAGGAGGAGGCCTGGCTCAAGTGCCAGTGTGAGTGGTAATTTAGGTCCATATGCTCAGATTCGTTTGCACATAAACAGCCTCCTTTGATTTGGTCAGCAAACAAAGTGGAAGTGGCCACAACAGGGCCCCACAAGGTCTGGCCTCTGAAGTAGAAGGGAAGGTGAGCACTCCAAGTATTTTCCAAACTGAACTCCCAGGGGCTGTCACTCCTAGGCACCCACAGTGACCTAGCATAGGCCTGGCCTGGGACTGTACCCTTGGGCTGAGATCATCAGCAGCACCTGTTCACTGGGTCCCCAGCTCTGAGTGATCCTGAGAATATGCATTTCTAACAATTTTACGATTAAGCTTGAGCTCATGGCTACAGAGTTTTCTAGGGGAAAGTAAAGGTTGTGGAGGAGGAGAAACAAGACAAGGCCCTGTGCTCTCTGTTGAGAGGATGGTGAAGAGACTGCCTGCAGCCTGGTTGCTGAGTTCCACCTAGAACAGAGAACTCCCATCCTGTTGGACAGTGGTGTGAGGCCCAAAGCCCTAAAGCTGGATAGATGTGGGGCCTGGTGGGAGAGAGGAGAGGGAGGAGGGCAGGGGATGCTGCAGGAGGCCACCTCAGATCTGGGGTCTGCAGCCTAGAAGCCCTCTCTGAGTGGCCTTGCCTGCATCCTAGCACAGATTTTCAGAGGACAGGAAACTTGATTGGGGCCAGCTCCCTGGGCCAGGCCATGGGGTGGGGTGGGGAGGGGAACCAAGGATATGGAGGTGAGTGAGGGGTTAGTACAGAGCCAATCAGTATAAATCCTGGGAATGATTTTGGTGATGTGCCTGCCCTTGGTCCCACCCCACTGGTAGTGTGGAACCTGAGTGCGGGTAGACCCCAGTGCCTGTGGCCTTCTCCTGGCCTGCTAGGGGTCAGACGCCACACACAGAGTTGTGAACAAGAGCCACTGCTCTTGGGTGAGCTTCTACAAAGGAAGAAGATCCACATGTCAAACAATAAAGTTAGTTTTCAATTAGCAATAATCGCGCCTCGGATAAACCTCATTGGCTGTAATACTGCCACTGTGCAAAGCTCCAAACAATAAAGTTAGATCCTTGTCTTACTCCATATATAAAAACTAGCTCGAAATAGATCAAAGACCTAAACAGAGGTAAAACCATAAAACTCTTGGAGGAAGATGGAAAAGCTTGACACTGGATTTGTTAGTGATTTCTTGGATATGATACAAAAAGTACAGACAAGGACTGGGGATTTACCTCAGTGGTTAGAGTGCTTACTTAGCAAGTGCAAAGCCCTAAATTCGATCCCTGTTACCAAAAAAAAAAAAAAAAAAAAAAAGTACAGACAGGGCTAGGTGTAGTGGTGCACCCCTGTAATCCCAGCACTCAGAAGGCTGAGGCACGAGGATTGCCATGAGTTCAAGGCCAGCCTGGGCTACATAGCGAGTTCAAGGACAGCCTGAATTACAGAGTACAGACAACCAGAGCAAAATTAAATAAATTGGAATCATGCATCAAAGATATTGTTGAAGCAGTGGAAAGGCAACTCAGAGTGGAAGAAAAAGTATTTGCAAATTTGTTTATATTTGACAAGGGATTAATATCCAGAATATATAAAGAATTCCTTCAACTCAACAAAAACAAGCCTCTACTGTCCACCACCTCAGGTTCAGAACCCTCTACCTCCTGTTCCCTGGAGGTCACAACTCTGACCCTGAGGGCCCCTCTTGCCCTGCATCCCTGCCCAACCCAGTGGGAACTTCAAGAGATACCCTAAGTGGCTCGGCTCTGGTTCTCCTGGGGCCTCCTCCCCTGCCAGGCTCCTGGAGGGAGTCCTCTAACTCTCGAGGGCCAGCACCTCTTCAGCATCCCATCTGGGGCCTCTGTCTCTGTCCTGGTCTAACACAGTCTGTCTTGCTTTTTAGCAGCCAACCCCACCCCCACTCCCGCACACCCCTGAAGGTATAATGCCCCTTTCCTTCCATGTGGAAGCAGGTAACCTGGTCAAGCTCACTGGTCACTGGGCTAGCTAGGCCCAGTCCAGTTGATGGGCTAGGATCAAGCACAAAGTCCAGATCCGTCCCTGTTTGCACAGTGACTTGGACTTTGCTTTTCTGTGGTCCCTGAGGATGTTCACTGCCAACCACCAAATTACCACTGTCATTGAAGAGAAAGGCCAGGATTATAGCCTCCAGCTCTGTCTCCACCACACTGCCAGGATGTAAGGACCATGAGAACTGAGTCTCCAGCTCTGCTCTGGCCAGCAGAGAGCTGTGAGATCAGAATGAGAGGTAGCTGACTGGCACAGGGGCTGCAGAGGACAAGGGACTGCCTGGTGGAGTTGCTGTTCCCCCGCTCCCTCCAGGAAGGGCCTGGGCACTAACTGAGGGTCTGGCAGCATGCAGCCAGCTGGCAGCTTTTGGCCCTGACCTCCCAAGTGGGCAGAGGAACCCACAGACCAGAATGTGTAGGTTGTGACCTTCTATCTGTCCCCACCTGGGGGACAGTATACCCCTGTGTACTGAGCTCTCTCCAGCCACAAGTTTGTGTTTATTTTAGGATAGAGAGCATGTTTGCTGCGTTGGGCTCCTCTAAGAGAGCAGGACAGAGCTGTGCACATCAAGAAGGTTTTGGTGCCACCTTGTTAGGCAGATGCCCATCTCACTCACCTCCAGAGCCCTGGGGCTGCATGGGCTTCTTGGCTGGCCTGCCCCTGGTGCTCTAACAAAGCCTCAGGTTTTCCTCCTCCTGAGCAATCACACCTCCTTCACGTGAATGCCTTCTGCTCAAGGCAGCCTTGTGGTTCCTTGTCACTTCCTTTAAGTCCCAGCACCTGGGTGGCAGGTAGCTAGTGATTGCATTGGAGGATGTGGGACGCTGAGGATGCAGGATGTCGAGTTGGCCATTGGAGGATGAGGAGGAATTTGGTTAGGGCATGCTGGGTGTGTGGACACCGCCGGGCGTCCTTGCTGTACGAGTGTCCCTGAGCGGGGAGGCCAGCCATGGGTTAAGGGCACAGGACTTAGGGAAGGTGTGAGGACCCTGCAAAAGGGTGGACACTAACCCTAACTTTAACCCCGGAAGCAGCCCCAGGCAGCGTCCAGGAGAAGTAAGAAGCCAGCGGGGCGAGGGCTTCTGGGATGCCAAGCAATGAACAGGTGACCGACCTGCGCATCAGAGGACGCGCAATCTGCACTGGGACAGTTCGTGGGTAGCGGCTGTGCCTCTCTGCTGCCTCCTGGTGGCAGCGCCGGGGCCACTGGTGCTTTGGGAGAAGACGACCAGAGTGGGGCTGCAGTGGAAGGCCGGGCGGAGCAGGCCTCGGTGCCAAGCCAGCGGGACCCCTCTAAGGACACTAAGGCCTGAGCCCAGAGCACCCCTTCGGGGGGCTGTGTTATGACTCAGAGGACGAGCTGGGTGCTGGCTGGTGCTGGAGATGTCTGGTGAACGCCCACGACCTGCAGGCACTCTATTTGGCCACATGAGGGCGCCAGGCCACAGCCCGGGGGAGGGGCGGGGCCGCAAGTCCGATCGGGTTCCCTGCTCCGGACCGCGGCGCAGCTAGCAGTGGACTCCTGATTGCCAAGAGCTGCAGACTCCGCCAGGCCTTCTAAACTGAAGCTTCTTAGGTGGCTTTAGGATCTGCAGAAGTGGCTTACATCGTGTACACACGATGTGTGTGTATCTCTGTGTGTGTGTGTGTATTACTAGGAATTGAATCCGGGGCCTTTACACTGAGTTATATCCCAACACTTTTAACATTTTTCTGTCTTGAGATGGTCTTGCTGTCTCTAAGTTGCCCAGGCTTCGCTTGAACTTGGGATCCTCCTGCCTCAGCCTCCCAGAGTGTTGAGATTATAGGTGTGTGCCAACATGGCCAGTGAACAGTGAGATTTGTACATTCCCAGGGCATGTGGCAGGAGCTCCGTAGTTAGCTGTGGAGTGAATGAATGAATAGGGCCCCACTGGGCAGTGACTGAGCCTGTGTGGACTGAGCTGAGCAGGTCACACCAACTTGGAGCATGAGAGGAAGAATGGTTTCAGTTAGAAGGTGAAGCTCCATCTTCGCACCTGTGGTCCTTGTAGACACTTGAGTAGTGACACATGCTGGCAGTCACATCCGTCCACTTGGCCTTCAGCAGTCCAATATCTGTCACTCTCCTCCAGGAGACAGGAGCGGGGGGCGACCCTGCAGAAGGAAGTGGGAGCCAGGGCAGCTGCTGTGCTGTGGGAGCGGCAGGGGCACACAGAAGGACCACCAGAGGAGAGGGCGAGTCTCATATCTGTAAATCACCCGACCCTGGACCCAGACAAAAAGCACAAGGGCTCTTCTCCCTGGGCTGAGTGTTAGCACCTGGCACCGCTCACATTCTCAGATGGCCTAAATCCACCCACATCAGTGCCCCACCCTGTTTCTGGGGGGATTCTGACTCAGGGGCCCCAGGTGCCTTCCCCAGATGTCAGCCCTGGGTCCTTGTCGGGTCCTTCTACTTGGAGCTGCAGGCGGGGATTCTAGACCAGGGAATGGCCCCTCTCACTGCCCAGGTTCCTTGGGATCTGGCTGTGCTGCCCAGGGAACACAGGACACATTACTTCCCATTCAGCTCTCTCTCCTGCCTGATTATCATAGGTTCATCCCCACTCTCTGGAGCATTGTCCTGTGCCACCTGCCCAGGAGGGGAAACATCAGGGCCTGGGCAGTACACGTAATTTCACCAAGTGTGGCTTCATTTACTTTCAGACGGCTGTACCCACCACACCGTCATGGGGGAATGGTGGATTCCCAAAGACACATCTGTGTCCCAGTCCTGGGAAAGTATTGTTATATGGGCTTCCTATTCCCACAAATCTGGACTCTGCAGGGTTGGAGGTACTGCTCCTTCAAAGAGGCAGATGATGGATCTCAGGCACTTCGAAGTTCCTGTGCCACAGACCAGTAGGCAGGAAGAAGGCTGCCATCCTAGCAGGGACAATGACGCTGGCTATGGGGGGAGACTACTGTCACATGTCTCTTGATGTCCCCTATCAATTGTGAGGTCATGGACAAAGGCAGCCACCTGGCCTGGACATCCCTGTGACCAGAGAAGACCATGACACTGGGTCTCCCAGAGCCCCAGGTGGTAGTGGGGGAGCCTCGGCTGGACAGTGGAGGGAACTGACTGGTCTCCACTGAGTCTCTGTTGGGGCCACACAGGGCTGTAGATTTAGTTTCCTGTTTCCCCAGGGAGAGAGCCTTTCCTACCTGCAGCCTCCGTCCCCAGAGAAATAAAGAATACAAAAAGAGACAGAAGACTCGTTCATTTTTCTCTACTTCCTCTTGTTGGGCACTCCCCATTCTGTCTTCCTTTGTGCTGATCTCTCCTTTGCCGGATTCATCCTGTTGTTATGTCCATTCCATGACTTTAAAACTTCAGCTTTTGTATTTTCATCTTTTTTTTTCTTTTTGGTGCTGGGGGGTTAAACCAGGACCTTTGCACTGAGCTATACCCCCAGCCCTTTTTATTTTGAGACAGGGTCTTGCTAAATCACTGTTTCACAAGTTGGGCTAGAATTTGTAATCCTCCTGCCTCAGCCTCCCAGAGTGCTAGGATTAAAGACATGTGCCACCACTCCCATCTTTCATCTTTTAACCCGTTGTTTTGGATTTTTATTAATGGCTATCTTTAATGACTCAATTATAAGTTCCTGAAAATAAGCCAGGCATGGTGGCATATACCTGTTATCCCAGCACTCAGGAGACTGAGGCAGGAGGATCTCTGTGAGTTTCAAGACCAGTCTGAGCTACACTGTGAGTCAAAGTAAGTCTGAGCTACATTGTGAGTTCAATGTAAGCCTCAACTACACAGTGAGATCCTGTCTCAAAAAACTGAAAAAAAAGTTCCTGAAAATGAACTGTTGGTTTTTTTGAGCTAAGGCCACTATGTGTGTGGATGTGGGGCTTTGTGATCATTAGCTGCCCACTGGGGCTCAACAGTCACCACTCTCTTGACACTTTATATGTGCCTGGGGGTCAAAGAAAGGCCTGCCTAAACCCCATGCCAGTCTGTGAGAGCCCAGGGTGCTCACTGGCTCCTTGCCCCCCAGCCTACCTTTGGAAGTATATCTTTTTCTTATTTGCAAATCCAAACAGCAAAGCTGTCCCTGGGCTTTTAATGGGGACATCTAGACCAAGTGTTCTGAGCAGCACTGACTAGGGGCTCTAGAGGAAGAAAGATTCCAGGTAGGAAATAAATTTACCTGGAAGGTGGGAATAAGGGCACACACCTGTAATCCTACCACTGGAGAGGGTGAGGCAAGAGGATCATGAATTTCTGGCTAGCCAGGGCTAAAAAGAAGATTTCATCTTCAAAAACAATCACCTGGGTTGTGGTCATTGAACAGAAGACCATGTCTTGCTGATCGCTCATGATTGGTTGAAGGACCTGGAAGACATCACTGTGGCAATAGGACACAGAGGGCTAGGCCAGGCTGGTGGCTGTGCTGGTTGTATTGGGGGTTAGAGAGAGGATCAGGGAGGGCCTGTCCTTACTTTCCAGAGCCTGGTTTCTAACTGACCCCAAATTCCTCATCTTAATCTCGCCCTATCTCAGACTGCCTGGGCCTCATAGTGCCTCCCTGGGGGCGGTGGGTTCCTCACCTGCTGTGTTGCAATATGGGCTGGGCTGGGGGCCTGGGGCCAGGGCTCAGGTTGAGTAATGCCCTGGTGGCCTGCTGTCTAATCTCTTGCAACACTGTCCAGCAGGGCCAGGGAAAGAACGGGGTGGGCCGATGGCCACTAAGCATAGGTTTCTGTGATCATGTCACCTCCAGTAGCATCCTGACACTTTGGGGACCCTATGCAGGAAGGAGAAGGGTCGCTGGGCACCCAGGTCCTCCTTTGTGGTGAGCACGAATACTACTTGAAAACACAAACTTGGACTTGGAGTCCTCTTGGCTGGGGAGCTGCCAGCAAGCTCAAGTAATTTTTGTTGCCTGCACCCCGGCCCTCAGAGAAAGATCCCAGACAGGGGACACAGTCCTCTGCTGCCCACCTCTCCCTGAGTTATGGTTTGTAAGAGAGCAGATACAATACAGGACATTTACAAGTTACAACATTCATCCGCAAGCCAAATATAGGAGAGTGCAAAACATGCATGCTGGAGACCCAAAAGATTCAACCAAGGGTGAGAGCCCAGGGCAATGTCCCCCATCTGCACTAAAAGGCTGAAGAAATCTGTACTGGAGCCAGGATACACCTGTCAAGGTGGAGATGAAGATGAGCTCCCCTGAAGACGATAGCAGCCATCTCTGATGACAGCGAGGCCCCGAGCTCCTCCTGGGACGAGAACAGTCAAGTTCCTTAGAGAAACCAGCCGCCTGTAATCTTCCACTTCCGTTCTCCTTCATGCTGTGTCCACAACAATCCTCAGGTGTATCTTCTCTGCCCAGCACTACACCAACGCAGTTCAGCTGGGAGTTCCTGCTCTAGTTGACCATAATCAGTCTACCACACCCACCGTCCCCTAGTGGCTGACAGCTTGTCTCCTGGGCATCGTTTCTAGCCTTAGCCCCTCACAGACTGAGGACACTCTGGGTTATTTTGGGAGTGGTGGAGGGGTTGGTTCAAAGAGGAGAACCCTGCATGCTCTGGGGTCCCAGAAACGAATCCATCGGTTCCAAAGACAGCGGATGAGGATAGGAGGAGGCCTGGCCTGGGAATCAGCAAGGGAAAGCCCTTAACCATATTCTCCCAGCCACCCCTCCTGAGGTCCTCACTATGTCACAGTTCTGAAAGTTCCTGTTCACTCTCAGTCCCCCACTGTGCTGCTCACAGGCCCCGGGCTCTAGGCCCGGGGTTTCTAGGCCCCAGACCCGGTCCTACCAGGAACCCAACACTTTGGGTCCCTCTAACATTCACCCCACTGGGAAGCTTTCTTTGTCTGCAGAAGTCCCTAGGAGGTGGGGTACTCCTTGCTCACCCACTTCCTCTATCTGAGAGATAAGGGGGCTCACAGAGCTGCCAGGAGGAGAGAGCAGAGGGACCAGTGGTGATTGTCCTGCCCCATTAAGAGCCTTTGCCTAGACCCCAGTGTCCAGCCTCTGGATCCTTGCTCAGGCCCTGCCCTTCCCCACAGATGCTGTGGCTGCTGCTTTTGACCCTCCCCTGCCTGGGGGGCTCCATGCCCACGACCTCTGGTGAGTCCTGCCCCCTTCCCATGTCCTAGGTGCCCTGGACCCCATCCCTGCCCTCCCTGCCCCCAGAGCTTACAGGACCAGTCCTGGGGCTGTCTGCTTGCCAGGGGCCTTGCTGACTCTGAGTCCTGAGCACCTCCATCCATCTCTCACACCACCCCCAACACCTGCTTCCTCAGACCCCCGCCCAGGACAGGAGCTGGCAGGCATCACTAGGAGTTGCCCTGTCTCAGCCTGGCAGTTCCTGTAGCAGGTCAGCCTGCAGTTCTACAGCATAGGCAGGCACCGGTGGGAGCACATATGTGGGGGTTCACTCATCTACTCATGGTGGGTGCTGAGCGCTGCCCACTGTGTTGAACCGTGAGTTGGGCCGTCCACGGCCTTGGCTGGGTGCAGGGCCACCAGGAGGGAGGCAGAATTTCTGGGCCCTCCCCAGGTTGCAGGGGCAGCCTTGGCTCGAGTGTCTGGCCTCATCTCTGCAGCTGCGCAGAGCTCAGCCTCCTTGGCCTGCAGACCTCCCTGAGGGGTTCCTGGTGTCCTCTCCCCAGGGAGGAGCTGGAGGCCTGCACCTTCAGGGTCCAGGTTGGGCAGCTGAGGCTCTATGAGGACGACCGGCTGGTGAAGGTGGCTCAGATCATCCACCACCCCAAGTACAACGAGCGCCTGTCTGCCCAGGGGGGTGGGGACATTGCCCTGCTGGAGACTCCTGTGGCACTGTCAGAGCACGTCCACCCTGTCTCCCCTCCAGAAACCTCTCTGAGGCCTGCTGGGTGACTGGCTGGGGTAACATCAGAATTGGAGGTAAGGGTTGGGGACACTTGGCTGGGGAGAAGTCAGAGCAGGTGGCAAGGGATGGGGTGCAGCTGTAGTGGAAATCCTTCATTGGGGTTTTGGGGAATGCCTATTGTTGTCCTGCCATTGCCACTACAGATGGCCACATGCAAGCAGCTTAGAGTAACACTATTGCTCTGAGCTCTGCAAGGCCATGTCCAGGAGTTGGCAGGGCTGGCTCCTCTGATGCCCTGAAGGACTAGGTGTTGGTGGTCATTGAAGGATTCCAGTCATATGACTGTGTCCCTCCGTGCCCTGTCACACATGGCCCTGTGTGGCTGTGTCCCAATTTCTTTCTGCCCCTTTTCCCTAAAGATACTAGTCACTGGATTTAGGACCCACTCTAACCCAATATGACTTGTCTTAACTTGGTGACATTTTTAAAGACCCTGTTCCCAAACAGTCATGACCTTAAGCACCAGGATTCAGGATGTGGATGCTTCCTTGTGGGGAGACACTGTTCATCCCACAATCCGATGTACTTTTACTGAATCCTCATCACCCTCTTCAGATGGAAGCTGTCCCTTCCTTTGCAGAAAAGAAACCCCAGACTAAGGGTGGCTGACAGCTGGCCCAAGTCCCCTGTTGACAAGTCCCTGAAGCAGGATGTGTAAGCGAATCTTGTGTTTCTTCACCCCAACTCTATCATGGCACAATCTGAGGAGTCCTGGGCGGTCTGCTTCTCCCAGTAGTAGGTCCTGCAGTCCCCCAGGCCTCTGTACCCTAGGAATGTAGCCCCACAATGTCCTCTGGGTCCTTTTCCTGCTCCAAACTGAAGGCCAGGGAGACCCAGCATGTCTCAGCTCTGGGCCAGACGCACGAATCCTGGCCTCCAGCCACCAGCCATCCTCTGCTCACTCCTGCAGAACCCCTTCCCCTGCCCTTCCACTTGCAGGAGGTAGAGGTGAAGGTCAGGGCTAACAGGAACTGTGGACAGGTCTGTCGTCATACCTTCTTCTCCAAACACACTGGACAGCTCATCAAGGATGGCATGCTGTGTGCTGGGAACCGGAACCACGGCCCCTGCTCGGTGAGACCCCAGACCTGCACCCCATCCTCTCTCCCTCATGGCCCCAGTGCCAGGGGTGCGGGGAGGGCCAAATGAATCCTACATCTCCCACAGGGTGACTCCGGAGGCCCCCCAGTCTGCATGTGGTACTGCACCTGGGTGCAAGTGGGTGTGGTGAGCTGGGGCGACATCTGTGGTCACTGTGGCATATATACCTGCATGATGAGCTATGTGTCCTGGATCCACTACTATGTTCCCCAGTTCCCTGGGCCCTATGTGGGGCCGAGGTGGGGTCCTCCTGATGTTGGAAGTCCCCAGTCTTCCTTGACACCTCTTCTGGGCCTCCCCCATCCCAGCCTCATGGCACAACAGCCTGCCATTGTCCTTACCCGCTGTGCCTGTGGTCTCATACCCTTTTTGCCCTCCAGGGAGAGGTGGGGGGGGTCTTGAAGGCTCTCATCACCCTGGAAGTGGGTGTGCACTGAATGGATGTGGAGAGCCAGGTTCCACTGTCTTTTGCTCACTCTGTGCATCTCATTAAATTATACAAAGCAGCTTCTGTGTGGCCAAGTCACTTTGTCCCTGCAGGTTGCCCTCTTGGGGTCTTAGCTCTGGCCCTCCGGCAAGGCAGAACTGGGCCAGGTGTGGATGTAGCGTGCTTGGGCCTGTGTGCTCCTGTACAGGGGTTCCTTGTGGGGGTCAACTGCAGGGAGCTCAGTCTGGCTCGTTCTCCCCCACCCCATTATCAACAGTCTACCTTGGCCCAGGTCTCCCTGTACAAGCAAGTTGGGAGCTGTGTCCATCAACTGCTTGAGTACAGTGTGGCCTGTGGTAGAGACATCTGCACAGGCTAAGGGACAGCTAATGGGGCTCTGTCCTGGGCTTGTCAGGGACTAACCCAGTTTGAGCTTCTGGCCTGGACTGTGACAGCAAGTCAGGCTCCTGTGGGATAGAGTGATGGTGGGGGGCACAGGGATTCCTTGGCAGGGTGACCAGTTCCAGGTGATGGGAGTCTTGACTCCATTCGCAGGCTTCCGTCCTAGGTCCTGTCCACAGTGGTTCTTGACCTTTGAGGAAGCAGAGCCTCTGGGGTGCGGGTAATTTGTTCTGCCACCACCAATCTGGAACTTGGCACAGGGCTCCTACCCCTAGAGTCTGTTACCCAGGCATGGTGCTCACTGGGGAGCTCTCCCAATCTTGGTCCTGCACTTGGCATCAGCAGTGGAGGCCTGTGCACCCCAGCATGGTGACGAGCATGTTCCTGGGGTGTCCTGAGCCCCCAGTTGCCATAGGGCAGGGCAGTAAGGATGGGTATCCTTGAGACCTGACGAAGCCTCTTATGGGGAGTAGCAACTCTGGTCTTTTAGAGACAGGCCTCTTCCCATTAGAAAAGGACAGCACAGGCCAGGCTGCTTAGCAGGCCAGGCATCACCTGTAAGCCATAGTCCACCTGTGGGCCGTGCTTCTAACCCAGTTTGTCCAGGGCCCCAGACTGAGGATGTCCAATTATGGGTCTGTCAGGCCGCACATTTTGGACCAGCGTGATTCTTCTGTCAGGGACAAGATGCCCCCTTGCCTGGCCTTTGTGTCCTGTTGCACTTGGGCCTTGTCTACTGGTCTCCAAAGCGCCTGGCCCCAAGCTCCCTCTAGGGTTTCCTGCTCTGAAGCCCGGGTTTAGGGAGGCCCATGTGACAGGAAACGATGAGTCAGGCCAAACTGCTGGGCTTCAGGGGCCAAAGAGGCAGCTGGGGGTGTTTACCCCATCTCTGCTCTCCCAGGGCTGGTCTCTAACTGACCCAAACTCCCCATTTTAACAGGAGGGTGCTAAAGACTCACCCAGGAAAAGAAAGATCGGCTCCCATTCTTGGTCCCGAGTGGAGCCCTGGGATCCTTGTCCTGTACTGTATCTCAGGCTGCATGCAACCCACAGCTTCTCCCCTGGAGCTGTGTGCGTCTCACCCACCGTGATGCTATGTGGGATGGGCCAGGGGCTCAGACTGGGTAATGCCATGGTTGCCCACTGCCTAATCAATTGCTTGCAACTCTGTGTCCAGCAGAGCCAGGGAGGGGATGGGGCAGGCTAAGGAAGGTGGGTCTCCTCAAGAAGGCCCATTATGAGGTCTAGGGTTTACTCATCTTAAGGCCTCAGGGTTTTCTTGTGGGGACCCATGAGTACCCACATATTCATGTAACATTACTCTGTATTTTTCACATCATATAAAAATTGGGCTGCAGTCTGGTGCAAAATTCAATCCCAGTGTTCTTAAGCGGAAGCCTCAGAAAGTAAAGCATTTGAGAATATCCTTGGAGTCTGCAGGCAACCTGGCTGCTCAGATGTGTCTAGTGTCCAGCCTATATAACATCTAAAGTCAAAATGGCTTGAGCGTGTTGTTCTCATCCCCTGCGGGCATAAGACTCTTCCAAGGTCAGTTCCTTCCACGTTTGATCAGGCATCACAGGGTAGCATGCGGTCCTTGCAGAGCAAACAGGCATGCTCATCCCCAGGTGTGAAGCTGTGGTCCCTAACAAGCGTGTCTTTCCATCCTGTGGACAACTGGTGACCTCAAAGAACAGGAGGAAAAGGAGATGGAGAGATGGAAACTCCATGTTCTGGGATTCAGGCAGGGGGCGCTCTTTAAAACAACTGGGTGCTTTAAAGACTAATCTCAATAACTGTCTGTTCATTGATTGAAAGATAATTGGCATTGAGTCCAGCAAAGGAGAAGCTCCATGTCTTCCATGGGCTTTATCCCAGGAGAACTGCCAAGGTTCCCGTGGGAAAATTGAGGCTCCGGGGGAGGAAATGATACGCTTAGCATCACGGCACTGTGGCACCAGCGGAGAGCCCAAGCAGGTGATCCTGGCGAGGCTTAACCCGGTGTGGACATGGCCTGGCGTTCAGTAAGCCAGCAGCTTGAGTAGGGGGAGGCGTGGATTCAGGGCCTCTTAGGGTAGGAAGTCCTAACTGCAGGTAGGGGGAATTCTCTGCTCTTTAGAAACGACCCTCTGTTGTTGGCTCTTCCTTGTTCTGTCCCGCCTTTTAGGAATTCTCATCAAAGTCAGTAAGAAAAGTCCTGCTGGGGACTGGGGATTTAGCTCAGTGGTTAGAGTGGTTGCCTAGCAAGCACAAGGCCCTGAGTTTGATCTCTGGCACCAAAAACAAAACAAAACAAAAGAAAGGTCCTTGGGATTTACATTTGAATCACATATCTATATTAACATTTCCCTGACACAGTGGTCTTCTGCCCAGGACTGTGGTACAACCCTTCAGTTATTCAGGTTTCTGAAAAATATATCCTAATGGGACTGTCATGTTTATTGGCGGTGTTATTCACAACAGCTAGAAAGTAGAAGAACATATGTGTCCACTGATAGGTAAGTAGACAACCACAATGTGGTGTGTACACAAAATAGAATATTATTCAGCCTTGAAAGGAAGGAAACTGCCAGGCACAGGGATGCACACTTGTAATCCCAGCTACTCAGGAGGCTGAGGCAGGAGGATCTCAAGTTCAAGGCCAGCCTAGGCAATTTAGTGAGACTGTATCTCGAGTAAGTAAAATAAAACAAAACAAAATAAAAAGGGTTGGGATGTAGCTCAGTGCCCAATACCAGAAAAGAAAAAAGGTGTTAAGTATTTTTGCATACAGTTTACTATAATAAAAAGTTGGGAAAATACCAATAATGTAATTCCCCCTTTCAGAATCCTTGTACGTCTTTTGATAGATTTATTCCTACAGATGATGAAAATGGTGCCTTCCCATCAGATTGTCTTTCTTTCTTTCTTTTTTTTTTTTTTTTGAGACAGGTCTTGCACTGCAGTTCAGGTTGGCCTTGAACTCATGGTGATCCTCCTGCCTCAGCCTCCTGAGTGCTGGGATTATAGGCTTGTGCCACCATGCCCAGCCCCATTAGATTTTCTAGCTGTATGTAAATATATATAAAAATGCAATGGATTTTGGTATATTAATCTTATCTAGCAACCTTGCCAAACTCTTATTTTAAATAATTGGTATGTAGTTATTACTATGTAAGTAATCTCATAAACAATGACAGCTTTAAAAAAACTTCTTAAAATTTTTTTTCCAAATCTTTTTTTTTCCTTCTTCTTTATAGTACTGGAAATTAAACCCTGGGCCTTTATACTGAATTGCATCCCCAACCCTGTTTTATTTTGAGACAGGTTCTTGCTTAGTCACTAAATTTCCCAGAGTAGATTCAAACTCACAATCCTCCTGCCTTAGCCTTCCAGAGCACTGGGATTACAACTGTGGCCCACCAGCCCAGCTTCTTTTCCAAATTTTACCCTTTCAGTTTTTCTTTTCTTAATTACCCTTGTTAGGACTTCTAATATCACATTACACAGAAGTAGAGACAGTGCTCTTTCATGATTTTTTAAAGAAGGGATGTTTCTAATCGTCTGTTTAGGATTATTATTCCTCTAGATTTTATTTATGTATTTATTTACACATATTTTGTTTCATAGTGCTGGGGACTGACCCTAAGACCATGCCCATTCTAAGCAAGCACTCAACCACTGAGCCATATTCCCAACTCTGGGTTTTATTTTTATAGACCTTTTACAAGCAAAATATTTTTTCAGTACTGGTGATTGAACCCAGGGCCTCTGCACTGATAGGTATCTGCAGCCCTCTTTTATTTTTTATTTTAAGACAAGGACTTGCTAAATTGCTCAGGCTCAGCTCAAACTTGTGATTCTCCTGCCTCAGCCTCCCTCAGTGCTGGGATTACAGGCTTGTGCCACCCCACTTGGCTTGGATACAAATCTTTGTTTTGCAAAAGTCCTCCTATGTATAGCTTCATTTTCACTTTCTTTTTTTTCCCCCAATATAATACATTTTAGTCTTTATTTAATCTCTTCACTTTCTTAAGAGTAGTTTTTGATGAGGGCAAACTTATAATTTTGATGAAATGCAATTCATAAAAAATTTGAAAAATTAAATATGCTATCTTTTGATTAATACTGCTGTAATATCTTTTACTGGCAACTTTTCCTTATAAATAGCATACCTAGATTTATTTCTTATGTCTACCTTCAGTATTTATAGTTTAACTGGTAAGTTTACTCCCTTCATATTTATTAGAATCATTAACATATTCAGACCAGTTCCTACCATCTGAATTCTTTTTTATATAATTCAGTTATTTTCTATGTTAACTTTTCTTCCCTCTTTTTTTTGGGAGGGTTCTGGGGATCAAACTCAGGTCTTCCCCCTTTTTTAACCTTTACTGTAGCTAGATATCTACACTCAACTCCAACAGGTTAACAAGTTTATCAGGCCCTCACATCTCCTGATCTGTCTCCTTCTCCCTCAAATCTTACCACACTGATACCAGTTAGACTGTTAATTCTGGGTTGTGGATGTATTTTCTCCTTTTCCTTTGGTGTTACTTGTTTTCTAAAGATAACAGTAACCTTTACCATGATATTTGATATCCTTTGCTGATTTTGTCTCTTGCAACATTTTCTGCACTTGTCTTTGTATTTGAGTTTTATCTAAACTGTCTCTAGGGTTGTCCCTGGGGTGGGATGTGCTGTGCCTACAAAGCTGTTCATACTGCCAGCATCCTTGAATAACAGTTCACTTGGATAAACATTCTTGTTTTCTTCACCATGTGAAAACTTTACTTTGTTGTTAGCTTGTATCCACTGTTGGAGTTGCAAAATCCCATACAACTTGATTTGTGTTTATTCAGATGATTGTTTTTTCAAAATGCGAAAGTGAGATGGAATCAGGCCCTCACCTCACTTGCTCCACTCACCCTTTAGAAGGTTGCACACGTTCATATTTGAGATTCTGCTGGGAGAAGACCCTGAGACAAGGACGCAGGGGAAGCAGGGTGTTTGGGAGGCACTCAGTCAAAGGGAGGAGGGGGGTCAGTAGCCAGCGATGCACACATTAGGAAGTCGACTTCCTCTGTGGGTCCCAGGGGACTCCTGGAGCCAGGAGAGCTCCAGTGTCTCCCTACTGAGGGACCAGGGAGCTGGACATTGCTCTCCCAGCTTCTGTTGGTCACTGGAGCTCCAGGAAATGCTATCTTGTCCTGGTGAGGTCAGAGCTGGCAGAAGGACACAGGTGCCAGGCCAGAGGGGGAGCCTGCTTGGTGGCACTGGGGTAGTGAGGCTGAGGGGTGTGTGGGCTCCACTTGCATCTGTTCCAGGCAGCCAGTGCTCCTTATGCCATCAAAATATGTGGTTTACTTGATAAGAACCTGCTTTATTCTCAGTTTGTGATGACAAAAAGGGAGGGATCAGGCTTGTCTGGTGCGAGGGAGTGTTGGGTGCAGAATCTGAAGCTGGCTGCTGTAGGAGGAGTGAGACTAAGGCTAGAGGACAGAGTACGAAGTGTGCAAGGTCAGAACACAAGCTGAGAAGGAGGGCAGCTCCCAGTCTGCAAGAGGAGTTGAGCTTTGTCCTGTTAGTCTATGGTTTCTGTCACTCCCCAACCTGAATGTTGCGTCATAAATACCAAAGGAGCCTTTGTGCAAATGGATACTTTTTGTTCATAGAAGCAGCAGTCAGTCAACATAAAACTAGTGGCCTTCCTGGTCACCAGGCAGTGCCATCTGAAACATCACAAGGGGCTATGTTGCACTCCTCAGATGGGAAAACTAAAAAGTGTGATTGTCCCCAGTGTTGGGAGGGCCCAGAGAGATGACGCTCTCAGAGCTCACAGCAGGATGGACACTAGTCTATCAGTTCACTCGAGGGGCTGGTGGCTTGGCTTGAGCTGCGGGGATGCAGTGTGTGTGTCACGCCAGGCTGTCTGTCCCAGGTTATGGACTATCGGAAGCCCTGCCTGGTTAAAACTAAAATGCTCTGTTTAAGTGTGTGGTGACAAGAATCTGGAAACAACCTAAAACCTCTTCAATTTGAGTGGATAATCTCTATCAGGATCTGCCCTACGGTACATAAGGATCAGTGCAAACACCTGAATGCAGGTGGACCAGGGAATCTTATGACCCCCAGATGACAGCTTGAGCACCCTGGCAAGCATGGAAACCTGTGGGCAGTGGGGAACAGTGTCCCTTCCCCAGTGGCCCTTTAGTTTCTGCAAGCCTAAAGAAAGAATGGCTGACTGGGTGGCCAGGGGTGGGGAGACAGGTGATCAGCCTGAAGCCTTGCGTGGGTGCTGCTGGGCCACAGAGTCCAGTGTTCTCGCAGGAGCCTGCCCACCATGGCCTGCTATTATGGTGTCGTGAGTGAGAGGGTACACATATTCCCTGGCGGCAGCACTCAGGGGTCTCCAAGGCAGCCTGCCAGCATGTGGGAGGGGGGGTCCAGGGAGTCCTAGCAGACAAATAGCACCTCTGTCATCCCCGATGGGTCTCTAAGTGGCCCTAGCTCCAAGCCCAAACCCAGTTCTGCAGACCAGGGGTTAGTGCAGAAGCAGACAACAGGACAGGTTCTTGTCTGAGAGGCCCTGGGTAGCTCTTTTGCCCACACTGCCCAGGAAGATCAGTTCCTGGGCTCAGCTGTGATGCAGCCCAGGCTCCGGCCAAGATCTGGTCTGAGGTGGAGGTTGCTCACACCAGCTGTTGCCCACTGTCTAATCTCTTGCAACACTGTGTGGGGCAGGGCAAGCACCAGTAGGCCTGAGGCCAGTGGAGAGAGTGGGTCTCTAAGAGGGAATTCAGGGCCTTAGACACAAAGGGTTTGTGGCACAGGAGGACCCTGGAGCTGTCTGCATGAAGAATACTGAGTGTCCTTCCCTGGGTGATGGAGATATGCCACAGGAAATGAAAACAAAATTACTCGCTCTTGGAATTTTCACTCCTAACAGGGCACTGCACAAGAATCTTAGGCAGAGGAAAACATTTTAAAAATTCCCAAGTTCTTCCTAGTTCACCTTCAGTGGCCCAGCTGACTACTACATGCCCTCCCAGAACCTTCTTCCAGATGGGCAGATAGGTGTGGGCAGGAGTCTGTCCCACCAGTTTGAGGCCACAGCAAAGGACACAGTCCTGGCCCACACATGGCAGTTTATTCTCCCACAGACCTAGAGGCTGTGTGAGTCAAGATGGGTAGAGTTAGTTCCTCCCGAAGCCTCTCTCCTGGCTTATAGATGCCTTTTTCTCCCGGTGTCCTCACATGGTCATTTCTTTGTCCTCTTATGAGGACACCAGTCAGATTGGATTATGGCCCACCCATGTGACCTCATCTTACCTTGATCATCTTGTTAAACACCCTGTGACTGGAAGATGGTAGAGCGGTGGACAGCAGAAAAACACCCTCTCCGAGATTTGTTGTCCAGATGCTGGAATATAGCAATGTGTGGAAGTGAAGAAGGAGGGAAGTGGGTTCCCAGGACACAGCAAGGATCAGAAGCCAGACCTGAAGCCCACAGGGAGAGCTGAAAGAGAGACCTCAGTGCTTTAGAAGGAGCCTGTGGACAGTGGTTTCTCCTGGAGTTCCAGTTCGTGGTGTGGGAGAGGTGGCTCAAGCCTGCAGACACACGGTGACTACTGGTGACCCCAGAGGCCTCCACAGAAAGACACACAAGTGCAATGGAGTGGGGGACGCAGTGGACTGCAGTGGCTGACTGAGATTGCCTGAGGGTCATAAACAATGCTATAGCCCAGTGCCGAAGAACCAGGGACTAGCTAAATAGACAGCAACTTCTCAGCCCCAATAAATTGAAGAGGTAGGATCTTGCAACAGACTCAAAACCCAAAAACCAGCTACATCTGGAAGACATCTCTGAGAAGTAGTCATTTTCAAAGGGTTCTCGGTACTAGCAATAAAGCTACCTGCCATAAGCAATTTATAAGCATCAACCCAGGAATTAAACTAAAAGACACACATCATGATCACACATCATGTTAAACACAATCACATTCTGAGGTTCTGGGCTTTAGTGTTCAACATAAGAATTTGGGGAGCCCAAATTAGCCCATTTCTGGCCTCTACTCCTTGCTGAACCCACAGACCCCCTTGTCTCCTATGGAATTAGCAGAAATATCTCCTCCTTCACTCTTGGGTTTCATTGTCTTCTCTTAGACCATGCTCTTCATGAACACTTAGCAAAATGTCCTCAAACTCCCAGACTCTGGCCTAGCATACTGGCACATACCTGCAATCTCAGTACTCTGAGAGGCTGAGACAGGAGAATCCCAAGTTTGAAGCCAGCCTGGTCAATTCAGCAGTTTAGGAAGACTTAGTTTCAGAATAAAAATTAAAAAAGGGCTGGGGATGTAGCTCAGTGCAATGGCCCTTCGTTCAATTCCCACTACTGTAAAGCAAACAACAGTAACAAAGATCCTATCAGACTCTTCTGGAAGCAGGCTGCAGCCTTCAACCAGCAGGGGAAAGGGCTGTACGATCATTGAAGCCTGCAGGAAGGAAAGATACAAGGAAAGTTCACAGCTCTCCCACATTCAGAACCGTGAGCACAGTCTCCCAATGGCCCACCCATGTCCTGGCCTCAGAGAGGCCCTGGGGTACGGGGTGCCTGACAGGTGTATAGTCAGGCTTGGTGGATGTCTATTGCTATGTGGGCACCTGGATCCCAGGCTCTGGGTGCCTTTCTGACCTGGCTATTCTGGGATCCAGGGAAGCTGGGGGTATGCGAGGTCCAGGTAACTGCTGCAGTGGGGCAGCTGGGATGAGGACCTCCCCAGGCCCTGGCCAGGGGGCCCAAGGAGATGCAGTGACAGCTTGCCTTAGCCCCTTGCCACGTGTGGGAGGTCATTGTCACTGTGGAGGATGGATACGTCCCAGGGCCTGCTTAATGCCCTGACCAAACCATCTGCCCTTGTTCGGCAAACTCCCCTACATCTACCAGAACTCTGAGACCCTGGCCCGCATTCCTGGGGTGTCACCGGCTCCAGGTGCTAGGCTTCTATGGGATGTGGGGCTATAGCTACAGATGAGGACACAGAGCAGCTGCTTCAAGTTGTTCTGTAGAGGGCCTTGACTCCTTCACCATAATTCTGTCCCTTTTTGAACACTGAATTCATTGCCCGTGTCTTTCCATAGGGAACATGCACCACCCCCCCACAACTCGCCCCAGGAAGAGTGAGCTTGCACTGATCATCATTTCTCACTGGTCCCAAAGAAAGGAGAGGATGTGATTGCCTATAGCATGCACTGCCCCGCCTCCCCAGTGGGACTGATACACCCTGTAACCACATCCTGTGGTGCAGGATAAATAAGGCCCGAGGGAGACATAAGGGAGGGGAGAGTGGCAGAGTGAGGCTTACTCAGCCCACTGAGCTCCTTCCTCCTGGTCTTCTGGCCCTATAGCTGGTGTTTGGGGTCTGAGCTCTTGTCTCCAGGCTGCCACAGGATGCTGTGGCTGCTGCTCTTGACCCTCCCCTGCCTGGGGGACTCGATGCCCACAACCCCTGGTGAGTCCTGCCCGCATCCCTGCCCCCAGGGCTTACAGGACTAGTCCTAGGGCTGTCTACTTGCCAGGGGCCTCACTGACTCTGAGTCCTGAGCACCTCCATCAATCCCTCACACCCCCCCCATCTGCTTTCTCAGACCCCAGCCCAGGACAGGAGCTGGCGGGCATCATTGGGGGCTGCCCTGTCTCGGCCTGGCGGTTCCCGTGGCAGGTCAGCCTGCGGTTCTACAGCCGAGGCAGGCACCGGTGGGAGCACATCTGTGGGGGTTCGCTCATCCACCCCCAGTGGGTGCTGACCTCTGCCCACTGCGTTGAACCGTGAGTGGGGTCATCTATGCCCTTGGTTTGGTGCAGGGCCACCAGGAGGGAGGCAGAATTTCTGGGCCCTCTCCAGGCTGCAGGGGCAGCCTTGGCTCGAGTGACCGGCCTGATCCCTGCAGCTGCGCAGAGCTCAGCCTCCTTGGCCTGCAGACCTCCCTGAGGGGTTCCTGGTGTCCTCTCCCCAGGGAGGAGCTGGAGGCCTGCACCTTTAGGGTCCAGGTTGGGCAGCTGAGGCTCTATGAGGATGACCGGCTGGTGAAGGTGGCTCAGATCATCCGCCACCCCAAGTACAACGAGAGCCTGTCTGCCCAGGGGGGTGGGGACATCGCTCTGCTGAGACTGGAGGCTCCTGTGGCACTGTCGGAGCATGTCCACCCCGTCTCCCTCCCAGAGGCCTCCCGTAACGTTTCCTCTTGGAAGACCTGCTGGGTGACTGGCTGGGGTAACATCCAGGACTTTGGTGGGTATTGGAGAGACTTCATGGACATTCTGTGTTCACTGTTGGGAACAGGTGGGTCCTCCCTAGCTCATGATTCTCACCTGGCCCCTCCCCACAGCATCACTGCCCCCACCCTACCACCTACGGGGGGTGGCGGTCCCCCTTGTGGAGAACAAAGTCTGTGAGCAGCAGTACCAGAATGCCTCCTTGGACAGTGCCGGCAGGATCATCGAGGATGACATGCTGTGTGCTGGGAGCAAGTGGCGTGGTGCCTGCAAGGTGAGTTCTGCCCAGCCTCCCCCTGTGTCCCTCCCAGCAAAGTCCCTTGGGCCCAGGTTGGGGGGAGGGTACTGGAGAGTGCACTGAGTCTTATGTCTCCTCAGGGTGACACTGGGGGTCCCCTTGTCTGCATATGGAACTGCACCTGGGTGCAGGTAGGCGTGGTGAGCTGGGGTAACAGCTGTGGCCACTGTGACCACCCTGGGGTATATGCCCGTGTGAAGAGCTACGTGTCCTGGATCCATCACTATGTTCCCCGTTTCCCTCGACCCTAGATGGGGCAAGGATGGGGCCTGCCTGGTGGAGGAGACCCCAGTATTCCTTTGACATTCCCTGTTCCTCCCCTGATTCCAGCCTCAATCCCCCAAACCTCCCCATCCTTCAATTCAGTGTGTTGCTCCTGCCCTCCTGCTCTCCCACCCTAAGTTCCCTGGGCCCCTCCGAGCTCTGGGAGGGAGGGCTGTGAGACAGTGTCTTTGGGACGTGGGGCAGGTATGGAATGTATCGCCAGGCCTCTTGCTCACCCTGTTTCCCATTAAACTGTGGATTGTCTAATTGATCTCTGTTTGAACTCAGAGCCCAAAAGTGGCTGGGAGGCTGGGCTGGAGGAGTAGGGGCATCACTGGCCAGTGCTCCAAGACCTTCAACCACTCCACACTGGGGCTATCGAAGGGGGTCAGACACACAGCATAGATGTTTTGGGGTTGATCCCATTAACCTGTTCAGGTCCCAGGCAGAGCTCAGCTTTGGGGGGGGTCTCAGTACAATATTTCTGGCCCCACTCAATGAGTGCCAAGATGACCATTTTTGAACCCATGTGGCCATTCAATTCTAAGGGTCAAATGTTAATTTACATCCCATGATCATTGAAATTTGCCCAGAATCAGCCTTGGGTGGCCTCCTTGCCACTACTCTTCCCCATGCCTGCCCTGCCAGATGCAGTGGGAGGAGGCTAGTCCTTGAGGGACCCACAGACACACTCACCCCACAATCTGGGAGAGTTATCCTCTTCCTGTTATTGGAAGCTGAGTTGCTTCAAATTCATATCGAAAAAAATTCATATTGAATTTTGAAGCTCTAACCAGATAAGGCCTGTGATTAGTGCCCTTATCACAGGCACACTAGCGAGCTTGTTTGCTTGCTCAGCCCTGGAGGATACAGGGGCTGTTTGTGGACTGGGAAGGGACCCTCACCAGAACCCAGCCATGGGCTCTCTGCCCCAGCTTCCAGCCTCCCTTTGAAAACGGGCTCCTGGTGTAAGCCACCAAGTTCAGGTCCTGGGTTGGAACAGACTCACAAGATGAGCTGCCACCCTCCACAGGTGCCTGGCACCCATCCCAGTCAGGGTGAGTGTCCTCAAGTTGACATTGAGGTTGGGGGTAATGCTTCCCTGGACAGAAGAGGACATGCAGGAAGGAGCTTGCAGTTCCCCATCAAGTAGGCAAGTGAAGGTAGTCAGGAAGGACCCCAAGGGGTGAGGTGCCCAGAACAGGAAATCTACAGAGATAGAAAGCTAGGTTGGTGGTCACTGGGGCTGGGAGGGGACCAGAGTGGAGGTGATGCAGGCTGGAGGCCCAGGTGTGTCTCCAGGGTGAGGAAATGATAGGAAACTGACTGCAGTGCTGGCTGCACAGCCCTTGACTGATGTGCTGGAATCACTGAATTATACCCCAAGTTGGGGAACTGTCTGGTATATGAATCGCATCTCAATAAAACTCAATAAACTACAGGCAAATAAACTTAAAAAAAAAGCCCACAGCTTTCATTTCCCTGAATCTTTTGAAGCTGTGACACCAGACACACGTTCTTAAAGAAGCTTCCCAGCCATCTGCGTCCACATAGCCTGGGCCTCCTAGGTACCCCCTGCACCCAGCCCATGGGGTCTTCATAGGCTCCTGCCCTTGGAGGACGGGTCTGCAACAGGATCACCCTGAGGGAGCACTTGGGTTGAGTTTAGAACTCCCCCATCCTTGGTGCCTTGGCAGGTGGGGCTTTCTGACCTGGACAAGGTCTTATTAGACAGCTCGGCCAAAAGGAAGGGGTATGGGGTGGGGGGGGGTACCAGGGGTGCCTAGAGGTGGACACAGGGCAGGGGGAGGTCCAGTGGCCACTAGGATGGCATTCACTCAGGTGGAGGTCAAGTCACTATGGGGGAGCCATTGGTGCCCATGGCATCCTCCTGTCCCTCACTGCCCTGTTCAGAGCCCAGCAGTGACCTGTCCTCAGAACCCTGGAACCCACTGAGGTCACAATGGCCAGAACTGCCCTTGCTTCCCTTGGTCTAGAGAAGTCTTCATCTCCCAAACCACAGGTCCCCTCTGGGGACCGGGAAGCCCTCTGCAGTGCCCTAGAGATAGGAAGAAGATGGGACATGTTGCCCCTGTTAGCTCCTGGTCTCCAGGCACTGGTGCTCCCCTGGCAGTGCTTTGTCCCATCTCTTGTACCCCTGGTTTTCTTGGCCCCCAGTATAGTTCAGCCAGGTTCTGGGAGCTCTTGTACCCCAAGGAGGAGACTTAAGATAAAAAATGAGACATGGTTGTATGAGGAGTAATGATAAAGAAGAGCCCAGAGTTCAGGGTTTTCCTGGCTGGTAGAGACTCCATGGGGACAGTGCAGCTGTCCACACATCCGGGGCTGGGCACCAGGCCTCACCTCCACTTCGGCTCCTGATCCTGCCCTGCCTGAGGGGCTCTGTGCCTATGACCCAAGTCCTGATCTTCATCCAATGTCCCCACTCATTGTCCTAGGACCTGGAGTGAGGTACAGGCTGACTCCCACACAAGAATGGTCAGGCTCACCCCAGGACTAGGGAGGGGCTGAGTGTGGGGGCCCAAGTTGAGCTTTGGGCTGGGCCTCCTGAGTCCCTGGTGGCTCCTCGCTCTGCTTCTCAGACCCTAGCCCAGGAACTGAGCTTGCAGGCATCATGAGGCATGATGACTGCCAGGGAGGGTCCCTGGTAGGTTGGCCTAAGGGCCTTCAGCAAAGAACATGACTGGTGGGAGCACAAGTTTAGCCTTGTGTCTACCCCAGGGTGCTGGCTTCCCCCCTGCTGGGAGGTGTAAAGGTGGGGAGCAAGTGGAGGCAGCTGTGTGGAGGTGTAATGTCTTGGGTTGGGCAGGAAACTTGGGTTCCAGGCTACATAAGCCCAGCTTGGGACATGTGGGTGTAGGTGCTCCTGCTCTGACCCGGTTCTGGGGGCTCATGCTACCATCATAAGGTCTGACTTCCCTTCTGCAGCTGAGCAGAGATAAAGTGAAATCCCAGAATCTCCCATCTCTCACTGTTTCTGCTACTAGATGGCTGCCCCACTCATGCCTGCCATCATGCCACGGCTGCCCTACTGGTCCCCAGGGGTGGGAGGGCTTCCAGATCAGTCCTCTTTAGCCTACCTCCCCCAGTCAAGTACTTCTGAAGTCCCAGGTGACTTTCCAAACCCTGAGATAAACAGCCTTCCAGCCCCAGGCCTGGAAGGGAAGTGTCTGGAAGCCACACATGGGGCCAGAGTGTGTATTCTATCTGCTGCTGCCTCCCCCAACTCTTGGTCAAGCGGCACAGGTATGTCACCTGAGCTGTCAGAAGTGGCCACCAGTACCCATCTGGAGGGAGCTTTGGGGTCAGGTCCCTCCTCACTTCTCACCCTTGAGTGACACATGGGCTTCTCCCGCTCACATCCAGACAGAATCCTGGATGCCCAGAATTCTGTAGGGTCAGGAGGCTGTGTACCCCAGCCATAGGAGTAGAGATGGGGAGGGGGCAAGGATCAGGGTTTGCTCAGCCTAGGCTGGGCTGAGGGACTGTGGACTCTCACTAGGAGAAGACCAAGATATGCTTGAACCTATGACACAGGCTGGTAATAGCATAAGCACAGGTACCTAAAGATGTCTTGCAACATTGCAGCTGGGGCTGAACCCAGGTGTGTGCTAGGTGGAGATACCTTGGTGGCCAGCAGTTTGGGAGGGTCCTTAGGGTCCCCATGTGTCACAACAGAAGGTACCAGGGGGGCGGAGGTCCTAGGGCCAGAGCCAAGGACACCTCATGGAGGCCTTTGTCCACATCACTGGCTATGCCCTGGTTATTCCCAAATTTGACCAAGCTGCAGAGACACACAGCACCACAGGACAGTGAGACAGAAATATCACTTGCTTTGCCCCTTCCTGCTCACATCAGAACATACTCCCAAAGCTGGTTATGGGGCACACACCTGTAATCCCAGCACTCTGGGAGGCAGAGGCTGGAAGATTGCAATTTTAAGCCCAGCCAGGGCTACTTAGAACCTGTCTCAAAATAAAAAACAAAAAAGGGCTGGGGCTGTAGCTCAGTGTGAGGGCCCTGGGTTCAATCCTCAGTACCACACACACACACGTGCGTGCACATGCACAGCCACACACACACGCCACCTCAGAAGTGATCTCTGGCCTGGTCTCACATAGACTCTCACTCCATCAGAGCAGGCAAGGTGGTTTAAAGCCACCACATTCTGCTCAGGGCTCTGCTGGGGAACCTGGGGACCTGCCTAATCCACATGTCCACTGTGAGTACACTGTGGGCCTTACCTCATTAGACTCTTGGGTGCCTTCATCAGGCTCCAGGAACAAGGACGGAAAAGGGAGAGTGGCCCCCCACAGATGTGTACCTCAGTTATGTTTTTGGTCCCAGGCCTCCCTGTACAAGCAGCCTCCGAGTGCTGTCCTCTGGGTGCGTGTATGTGTGTGTGTGTGTGTGTGCGTGAATATATATGCACAGGCAGCCTCCAAGTGCTGTCCTGTGGGTGCATGTGTGTGTGTTCATCTATACATTCTTGGTATGCACATGTGTGCATCTGTGCAAGTGTGCATGTGTGTGCATGGGCGTGTAGGTATGTGTGCAGGTGTGCCCTTCCACAGCCGTGCACATGTGCCTGTGTATATGCATGTACATACATGTGTGTGGTATACCTGTATATGTAAGTGCAAAAGAGTGTGGGCATGAATGTGCGTGGATGGGCATGTGTGTCTATGTGCCTATGTGCACATGTACATGCACGTAGCCAGTCAGTTGCATGGGTTGACTCAGTCCCAACACATGCAATAAAAATGAAATAAATATCACATGTAACTTTCGTATATAGGAATGGTGGCCAATAACAACTAAACATCATGCGAAGTGCAAAATTTTCACAAAATCACAGTTGTCTAAATTTACCAGTGAGGGTCCTATAAATATACCTGTAGTTGCAGCTATGAAGTATTTGATTTCACCACCCCTCAACAGATACTGAGCTTGGTCTTCTGCCATCTAAGCTCACCTCCAGTTACTTACAGTCAAAAACAAGACTAGGATAGAACAACCTTACATTCAACCACCCTACTCCTGGGGGAACCCCCAAGGGGACATGAAGTCCGGACATGAAAGAGACACCTGAATGCCCATGTTTACTGTGCACCATAATGCCAGGATATGGAACCAGCCCAGGCGTCTATCAAGGGGTGAGTGGATAAAGAAAATACAGCACATTATCACAGTGGAGTACAGTATTATTCAGCCATATAGAAGAATTCAGTCCTATCATTTAAGGGGAAAATGGGTGGAACTGGAAAGCATCATGTTAGACATAGGCACAGAAAGAAAAGTAGGAATATTTTCTTTCATATATGGAAACTAAAAAAAAGATCACTTGAAAGTAGAAGAGGGATTATTAGGGACTGGGAAGGGGAGAGTAGAAGGAGCATGGATGGATATATCATCACCACATGACATATACATTTATGGAAAATCATAATGAATCACATTAATTTGCACAATTAATATGTATAAATAATAATAATAATAATAATAAAAGGACAGGTATAGCTGTTATTTTTAATTGGTTTGCACATGAAATCTAGTTACAAACTTTCCTATACTTGACAGTTAAGTCATACAGCTCTGTTTGGCACCGTGGTACACTCCTGTAATCCTAGCACTCTGAGAGGCTGAGGCAGGAGGATTGCAAGTTCCAGCCCAGCTGGGGCAATTTAGCGAATTAGTGAGGCTCTGTGTCAAAATAAAAAATTGAAAAAGGGTTAGGGATAGCTCAGTGTGAAGGCTTTGGGTTCAATTCCCAGTAAGACACACACACAGACACACACGCACATGTGCGCGCCACTTCTAAAAGATCCTTGGATCAAAGAAATATGATGGAAACAAAAGATGTTTAGAACTAATAATGGTGATAACTCCATCTGTTGATCTTGTGGGGCACATGCAGCACCCCTCCGCAGGGAGAGAGCCTTATATGCTTTCATAGAAATAGAGGATGACAGGAACTAAAGAACTCAAAGTTCAAGTCCAGGGGCTGGGGATTTAAGCTTGATGGCTAGAGTACTTGCCTTGTAAGCACAAGGCCCTGAGTTCGATCCCCAGGGAAAAAAAAATTCAAGTCCAGAAGTGAGGGGATCACACACAAAGAAACCCAAAGACAGCAAAGGAATAAAACGAAGGTGGTGAAAGGGTCATCAGCCAAACGCTGGTCCCTGATTCTACTGATCTCAGGAAAGCCCCACAGACTGAGCAGGGGATGAGGTGCACAAATCATGTCAGCAGCCAAAGAGAGGGCAGAAGTGGGACAGATTTAAAAATGGTGACAATCATGGCTATACTTCCTAAACTACTATACAGATTTAATGCAATTCCAATCAAGATACCACTAACATACTTCAAAGAATTAGAAAGGACAATCATGAATTTCATCTGGAACCACAAGAGACCAAGAATAGCAAAAACGATCCTAAGCAACAGGGGAAAAGCAGGGGGCATCACAGTCCCCGACATAAAACTATACTATAGAG
>PVJO010000782.1:187605-207411 GCA_004026905.1 Hystrix cristata | reverse complement strand
TTAAATGAATTATCTTATCTAACATAAAATGCATTTAACTGATGGAAAATATTCTAAAATAAGGAAAAACCGGAAAAAGAGAAAGAAGAAGAAACTTTCAGGAAATAATTCCGATTGTTAAAGATTCTTTCCGCCAGGATCCTCAGGACCAAAAGACTTGATACCCAGTAATAAGGCCTCAGGAAAGGAATCCTATTCATTTCTGCAGTCTGCCACAAAAGGTAGTAAATGTGGGCATTGTCCACTGAGTAAGGAAAGGAAAAATTGCTTAACACTCATTGGTATCTTTCCAAAGAATAAGAATAATTCTTTGCCTTAAACCCTGGAAAATACTCGGGGTGACTCTCATAATATGCATTGGGATCAACTTATTATCATCACTAGAAGCTGCAATGTAGTCAATCATGTTTGGTTAAACATAGTAGAGACCTCTTTGGATTTTGTCCGTTTTGGTCTTCCCGTAACACTTTGCTCTCCCCTGCGTTTCTTTGGTGTCAGAGTCCCCTCTTCCTTTGGGAAACTGGCCATGCCCCACCCCAACCTGGAGAGCACAGAGACAACATCAGCGTCTCACTCTCCTGACCTAAGATGCGGACGACCAGGGCCTGCTCAGCGTGCCTCTCTTCTTTCCCTCTCCCCTGTCCCTTGTTCACCTTCCCACTAGAACAATTTCTTCACTCTGTACTATCTTTGAAACTTTCCTGTAAAACTATTCTAAATGGTTTAACAATTTGTTTGTGTGAGAAAATTGAATTCATAGACAATGAATATTTAGGCATTTTCAAAATTTGTTAGCCATTATAAATCAATAGTGCAAGAATCTTAGCACCCTGAAAAGCAGCATAGAATTCTAATGTAGTTATCTTCTACAATAAGGACTTTCTTCAGATACAAATAGAAAGGACATTCTCTTAGAAGTGGTTTTACTCCCCATTCTTTTTCAATACATGTTCTTGACCACATGAACCAAAATAAAGAAGCTTAATGACACTTAGCCATCATCCGCCAGTTTCCCAAGGGGGCATTACTGGCATTTGGCTAGAGCAACTCTCTTGTGGCACAGTACAGTGCATGTAGCCACGTATTACAGAATGGCTAATATTCTGCTCCTCCGATTATGGTAGCGACAAAAACAGTCCCACATATTTCCACACCTGCTGGGAGGAAGTACCGCTGGGTGCCGAGAACCCAGTTCCTGTTTTGAGGAAGGGCTGAACAGCAGGCCAGAGAAGTTAAGCGGCTTGATTAAGATGACAACGATAACGAAATTTAAACTAGTAGGCAGGCTTTTCTTAATCAATATTCCAAAGATACATGAATATTTTTAACACTAAAGAATGTTTGGTGTTCAGATTAAATATAAATTAATAAACCAATATTTCAAACAGAAAAGCTCAAAACCCATGTGGAATTGACCAAATATAAAGTTGAATTTAGTCATTCATTTAAAATTTACTAATAGATTTTAAAATTTCACTCTTTATTTGTATCATGAATTTTAAGGAAAACAAAATGGTATCCCTCATTTGAGTGAGGCAAGATACCAACAAAGAAAATGGTAAATAATGGATACAAAAAGACAAGGGGACACATCTCACCCAACAGGCAAAGGGTCCAAGGGAACAAGAAGAGGGCAAAGGGGAGAGGAGTGGGAATTCACAGAAGATTTTAACACTTATGTGTCTTTGTCTACTCGTGCTGCATGATGAAATGCCATAGAACTGGTAGCTTATGAATAACTGAAATGTATTTCTCATACGTCTAGGGGCTGAGAAGCCTAAGATCAAGGTGCCTGCAAATTTGACGGCCAAGAAAGCACACTTCCTGTTTACAGATAGTGCCTTCTGAGTCCTCTGATGATAAACAGGGTACAGGACAAACTCGGGCCTGTTTTTAAGGACCCTAATCCCATTCATGCCTGCACTTACAACCTACTGACCAGCTAAGAGCTTCACCTCGTAATGCCATTTTACTAGGGGTTAGGTTTAAACATGAATTTTGAGAGGACGTACTCAGACCATAGCAACATGTTTGCGCAACTCAGCAGGATTTCCTTTAAAAACTTAAAAATTATGGAAAACCTTATTAACAAGATTTAGTTTAGATACATGGACAACAGACAACTTATACAAGATTCTACTTGCTCTCATGAGACATTAGTGATTTTCCCACTATGTTTATAACTAAGCCTTCTTGACTCCAAGCTGTTTCCATAGTTAGGATAAATAGATCCATCTGTTTGACTATCTGGATCTCCAAATCCAAGCTAGAATCAGCCTCTTCCCACCGCGGCCAGACGTCTTCCCTGTTCTGGTGCTCTCTGCTGGCCCCCCTTGGTCCAGGCAGCACACCATCAGGCCCCAGGACACACAGCTTAATCCTCTAGTGCATCTGCACTTTTAGTACTGTAATAGAATTCAAAGGATTTTCAGTACTTACAGTCCCCACAGACAGCTAATGGAAATTCGCCAACTGTAAAAAGAGAACATTTATTTTTACCAAGTGGTTTCAGACATTAACTTCAATTCGATGCTTTTTAGATTAACTCTGACTTTCCAAATAAAAACAGGTAAGGAATAGATTTAGTAAACTTTCCCATTAATTCCATGATTCATTATTTTCTCGAGTCATACACAGCTCTGAAATTGGATAAAAAGCACAGCTCAGAAGAGCGCTTGTTTGGAGAGCATTCACTAGGACATCCAGGGTGCCATTCTCAAGGAAGGACTTAGTGGGCCAGCTGAGTGAAGTGCTGTCCACCCTTCCAGAAACCTTGGCTGGCCCAGAATCACCATGGTCTTTCTGAAGGTCTACAGCAGTGACTTGTTAATGCTGGGGGAGGAGGTCCTGGCCATCCTGGACCCACACAGGCCGCGCTAAAGGTATTTGACCCAGCTCCAGTGGGTCCTGCTGTGCCTACACCACTGCACAGCTTCTCTCTGCCCTCTTGTTTCCGTCCCTTCCCTGCAGCAGGTGTTGATCTCAAATGTAAATAGTCCAAGATTGTTTTCTTTCAAAATTTGAAATATTTTGCTCCAGGCTCTCCTTGATTTAAGGGTTTGTGTTGAGAAGTCTGCTGTGATTCTGATGGGCTTTCCTTTGTAGGTGATTTGTTTCTTTTCTCTAACAATTTTTAGTATTCTGTTCTTCTGCTGAATTTCTAGAATCTTGAGTATTCTATGTCATGGTATAGATTTGTTTTGGTCATGGGTAATTGGAAGCAAGCATTACCTGATACTAAAACCAGAAAAGGATCCAACTGAAAAAGAGGACTACAGGCCAATCTCCTTAATGAACATAGATGCAAACATTCTAAACAAGATACTGGCAAATAGAATGCAACGAATTATCAAGAAGATTATACACTATGACCAAGTAGGATTCATCCCAGGAATGCAGGGATGGTTCGACGTATGCAAGTCAATATATGTAACACATCATATCAACAAAGTCAAAGACAAAAATCACATGATCATCTCAATAGATGCAGAAAAAGCATTTCACAAAATCCAACACCCATTCATGATAAAAACACTACAGAAATCAAATGTAAATTGTCTCAATTCACCAATCAAAAGAAACAGACTGGCAGAATGGAACAAGAAGCAAGATCAAATGTGCCCCCTCAACAACTGCAAGCTAAGTCTTCGTCTCCATGTCTCCTTCCTGGGCAACCCAACAGGTGGCTGCTAAGAACAGGACTGTATAAAGCAGGCTCATGAGTTGAGAGAAAGAGTGCTAGGACAACAATAAAGTGTATTTTACTACTTTGCCTATTTCATCTATCAGCTACATTTGTATGTATGTCTATGACTGTGTTATCTCTAGAAGGTAACCCTACACTCACACCAGAAGTTGCTGCAGGGGAAAGGAATCTGCTAGGAATTTGGCACTTTATGTTTGGTGTTTTGCGATTACCATCATGCAAAAAAGGCAAAAGGCAAAATGTAGGGCAATAATCCAGAATCGAGTCATGCCACTGGAGCACACTCCTTGCTAATCACCACAAAGCAGACATCAGCAATGCAAATCTCATCATTGGGCACTTTCAGCAGCTAACATCTGTCAGATCCCAACTCTGAACCTCAGGCTGCACTCTGACACTGTTGCTGCCCTCTCTCCTGTCACACCAGCTTTCTTACCAGGTTCCACTCTCTGCCAGCTTTAATTTGGAAATGAATTAGCCACGTGCCTTTGCTGCTTCATTTGTGTCTTGGGCTCAAACTTGTGCTCCTCCTCCCTCAGCTTCCCAGAGTGCTAAGATTACAATTGTGTGCCACCAGGCCCAGCTCTGAAATATTATTTAAATAATGTAATCATTGTCATAACCATAACTGACATAAAATATTATATATATTTGCATTTATTACTAAAACATGCATAAAACCAGAAAATCAAATTCTTGCATCCATAGTCGAATATACTAAGTATAGATTAGCATTTTCATTCAAAAATGTGCCTCTGGTTACTGATATATGCCCAAACAAGTCTAGATTCATTTATTTTTATAAATACGATTTTCTTTTCACTGTCTATCCATGCTAAGGTTTTTAGGGTCAAGCAGTGCAACTGTAGCACTGCGTGCAGTCAGAAGAGACACCTTGGGCAAGTACACCCTTCAAGACAATGTGTCACGGCTGCCTATGTACAGAAGAGCTTAAACCTTTGGAGGTTGCTATAACATTTAAAGAAATTTGAGTGCTTCTCACATTTGGTTTGGCAAATGCTCGATAACCAAGTGTTCAGCAGAGGGAAATTTTGAAATAAAGCAAAAGGAAAAGAGATCACCGTCTAGTTGGCATGTGAACCTGATTTAGCACTGTATTACAGGCTGGGGAAGAGAGGAGAGAGCGCAGGACTTGGAGTGTGCAAGCGCACCTGAACAAGAGGCACAGGTACCCTCACCTCTGTTTTGTGATGATATACGAAAGATACAGAACTGGTCTGACTGGAAAGAAAATTCTTGGTCCTAATTGATAAAACTGAAACATATAGTTAAAATCGACATATTATTTTCTAGGCAACTGGGTTAAATTTTTTCCCAATGTGAACGCTTCACACCTCAGAACTCTAAGGCACGTGCTGCCTCCCTGGGGGAGAAGGAAGGAGGATGGCCTTCCTGGTTAGATTTGGTGAGTAGGATTCAAGGATTAATAAAGTGTACAATTCTTTTACCCGGAACACAAAGTGCATGAGATGAAGTTAAACATCAAAGCCATCTTTTAGAAAGAAAAGGACTACAAAGAGAAATCTGAAGACTGTAAACAAGTAGGGAACGACTGACTGATCTTGTGTGACTTTCAGGTACTTTATTACCTGAAGTGACACGTGGCCCTTTGTTTTCCATACATGCCTGCAGTTTTCCTAATTCTGTTCCTGGGAGCAGCATTTTGGGTTGCCTAGATGAGCCATGGTTTTGTTGTATCTAACGGAAATCACTGCAGCTATCTTAAAGAAATGCAGATGTAACACATGAAGAGTGGGAGCATTATATACTAGAGTGGACAAAAGGGCTGGGTGATTGCTTTCCCTACCTGAAATAAAGGTGCCTCCAAAATAAATACAGGTCAAAATGATGAACTTGGAAAATCAATAATCAACTAAAACATTCTTGTTAAAACTGATTCATGTTAAATTTGTAAGATTTTAAAGAGAATTTACTGTAGTATACACCATTACTATAATCGGGCATAAGTAAACTTCTGTTATTGCTGAGGGAAGATGAACACACTACACACAATCTCTTTTAAAACATAGGCTATTTTGCATGATCTATACTGTATTTCTTCTCTATTCTCTGACATAATCAGTAACTCCATCAAGTAAACCAGAATTCTTGGACTTAAAGATTCAAACTCAATTTCCAAATATTTAAATACATAGTTTCAAGATAAAACTTGAACAGCTATTTAAAATAAAACACATATTTAGAACAGCACTACTAATTCGGAGGTAAATATGTACAGATTTGAAAGCCTATTTTTAGAAGAGATATTCTGCTCTTCTACTGTTCACCTGTTCTACTTTCTCAAACAAAACATTGGCCTTTTTTGCACAAGAACTCCTATCCTCACAGGTTGGCATAAATAATGCCTACACAAATCTCTCAAGCATTATAATGCTGGCTTTTTATGAAGCCTACATTCTAGTTTTAAAAGCAACAGGAAGATCAAGCCGTGAACATTTTTTAAAAAACATATTGTATTGTTACATGTCCAAAGCCAACAGAGCACACTATCTTCAGAAAGCACTGAAAAGCTGTTGAAGAACAAAAAATCAATCTGTTTGCAATTAATGTTGGCTGCAGGCATCTTGAGAAGAGGTAGCAAGTGAGCTAGGAAAATCTTATTCTTCTAACTAAATTCCATGTTAAAAATCTCCTGGGAGTTGGACAACTACAAAGTTTATTTATTTGCTATTTATTTATTTGCTTGTCTCCTTGATGACAGAAAGCATCTCACACATTTTGTTGTTAAAAGCAACCACACTTGCTAGATGGGGTGGTGCACAGTTTTTTTTCTTTTCGGTGCTGGGAATCACACCCAGGGCCTTGTGATTGCTAGACAAGTGCTCTACCACTGAGCTGAATCCCCAGCCCTGGTGCACTCTTGTAATTCCAGCACTCTCAGAGGCCAAGACAGAATTGCCAAGTTTGAGCCCAGCCTGGGCAACTTAGTAATAGGGAGACCCTGTCTCAAAATTAAAAATTTTCAAAATGGGCTGGGGATGCAGCTCAATGCAAAGGCCTTGAATTCAATTCCCAGTACAAAAAGAGAAAAAAAATAAATAAATAAAAGGCAAACAGTCATTACTTCAAACCCAGTCTTCTTTTCTTTAGTCCTAACTTTTCAAGTGAAGGCTCATACCTTTCAGAATGGAGAATGATTTCCATGCAAATTTTAATGTGAGCCTGACAGATCTTTCTTTTTAGCTAAAGGGAAAAGTTTTCAAATTACTTATAATTCGAGACAACTCAAACTTGTATTTCTGCTTTTTAAAATTAAACTCTAAAATAACCTGAAAATTTTACTTTTGTTTCCATAATGTCACTTGTTCTAATCACTTTGTGTATAAAACAGGAAGCGTTTTCAGGTCCAATCCACCAGCCAAGTGAGATTTTAATGGGATATTTCATCATCATGTACCACCCTTATCTTAATACCCTTTTATCACTAAGAAAGAACAAAAAAGAAATAAAACTGCTTTGTGAGCTAGAATTCAATTTAGTATTGTTTTCCATTAAAGCCTTCTATTTTCTTGGAATTTGGAGGATGGTGTAGAAGGTAAAAAGGAATCCTAGGAGTCTTCTCAACAGATGTAACAAACAACTTGTCTGTAGAGTTGTTAATGCTATAAAGTTTAGTAGCAGCTATTCAGTTAAGGCTATCAACTGGCTTGCTTGGGGCTATTTTTATAGAAAATAATGAATAGTCTAAGAAAAAATAAACATGATTTCCAGATTTTTATATCTTAGATTATTTCCAAGAAAACAACTTTGAAAGACATCAGAGATTCAGAGTCTCCTAAGGAAATATTTTCATTGCAAAGTCAAGAGAAGGCAAAAAGGGACCTAGTATAAATACTCAGTGTCATCCAAATCTCCTTCATTTATTTCTTCCTGCCATCAGGCTCCCTTTATGAATTCAGACTATGTGCAAAGTTGTGCCCAGACACTATAACAGTCCAAAGACCTCAGGGAAACAAACTAGGAGCTTCATTAAGAGTTTCTGGGAACATGTTGGATGCAGCTCAGGGGCAGAACAATTGCTTAGCATGCACGAAGTCCTGGGGTCAATCCCCAGCACAGGGAAAAAAATTGGGTAAAGCATTTGCAAATGAATTATTTAGCTATTGACCATATCAAAATATTTTCTTAAAAGAGTGTTATTTTCCATAGCTAAAAAATATAAAAAGATTGAGGAGAATCAAAGATTTATTAATTAAGCAGTGACAAAGTTATTACCAAAATCACAGCACCAATGGTAGGATAAAAAGTGGCTCTTCCTTTTTTTTTTTTAACATAATATCTATTATACCCCTTTGTCCTATTTACACTTATGGTTTCTCATATCAGAGAAACAATTCGATGTGTACTGATAAGTGTCTGATTTATTTCACTTAATAGTAAAAGAGAGGAGAACTAGATAGGGAAAAGGGGAATAAAGAAGAAGGATAAAAGAAAAGTAAGATGAAAGGGAAAAAAAATGGAAAAGTATAAATAAACTTGTTGCAAATAGAGAGGGGTAGGTGAATGGAAGGGAGGGGAGGGGAAGAGGGGGGAAAGCCAAGATACATAACGTACAGGTACAAAATAACCATGTTGATTATGATCATTATGTATATAATGTACCAATACATGTTCTTGGTAAAAATTTTAAAAAAAATTAAAAAAAAATTCTCTTCCAAAGAAGTTTATATCCTGTTTTCCAGGACTGATGATTATGTCACAAGGCGAGAGGAACCTGCAGGTGTGATGCAGTGATAGTTTTGGAGACAGGAGAGGAGGGGACATCATCTTGGTGGGCTCACTGTAATCCCAAGATGGGGGAGCAGGAGAGAGTCAGAGAAAGAAATAGGACAACAGAAGCAGAAGTTGCATGAGGAAGGGGTGCATCAGGGAAACCCCAAGACCCCCTAGAAGCTAGAAGAGGCAAGAGCATGGGTTCTCCCCAAGGCTTCCACAGGGAATGCAGTCCCCCAGCACTGATTCTCACCCACAGAGACCTCTTTTGGAGTTCTGATCTTCAGAATAGATAATATATACTAAATTTGTGGTAATTTGTTATAGTGGCATATAAAAAATAGTAAGGTGGGGTTGGGGATTTAGCTCAGTGATTAGAGTGCTTGCCTTGTAAGCACAAGAGCCTGAGTTCGATCCCCAGCACCACAAAAACAAAAAACAAAAAACAAAAAAATAGTAAGGTATCTTTCTAAACACTCACTACATGCTACTACATACACATTATCTCATCTAATCACCACAAGAGCCTAAGGAAGTGGACAGCATCACTGTCCTTGTTTCACTAATGGGCAACCAAGGCAAACTGTCTCAGCAATGTGCTCAAGAGACTTTTTTCATCACCAGATTACCTCATGGTCCAGCAAGTCGATGCAAGCACATGAAGCAGAATTGCCAGCCTAGTAGCCATTTTACTATTGAACAGTTCTGCCCAAATGCTCCCAATTAACTTTGCTTTTATTTTGTACCTCGATAAAATTTCTATAAATTGACATTATTACAGATTTCAATGATTGCTTGAATTTCACAAGTGGAATCACTTTTGCTCATTCTTGGTGGCTTTATCTTGTTTTGACATTTCCCATTTTTTTTTACTTCTGAGAATCCAGTATGATTTCTGCCATTATCCTGCCCTTTCTCTGAGTTGTACAAGTTTACTAGCTACCACCATATACAAATGACATTTAAACAATTTAAAGTTAACTAGGTTATTTAACCAAAGATGCTTGGGGGAGGTAGAGTGGTATAATTTAAAAGTATAGAATTGTTAGAATAGAATATACATATAAATATTACAGTAAAAATTTTAGCTGTCTTCTCTGTTAAAGAGTCAATCTTCTTCTAGATGAAATATAGGAAAATATTTTCTAGCAAATACAGTCAAGATATCATATTTACTTGGTTGAACATTATGTAAAACGCCTATGCATTTACCTTCTGTCACACACAAATGAAGATTAGAAAGCACCTGTAAGCATATTAGACTTTCTTACACTTTATAACTGCCAGGCAACATAATCTTTTATTATTCCTTTCAATAACTAATTTAATTGGTTTTGTAACGCTTTATTTGGCTAAACAGTAAGATGTGCCCTATTATACTTAGTATTTACAGTATACTGTCTACTTAGTACTGCCTTCTGCTCAAAACAAAGGACAAACTTAATGTAGTGTTCTTTTTCATGCGCCTTTATCTCTAGAAGGTTTATAGATTAATTAAGTACCAAGTTCAAGCATTTTTGCTCATGCACAACTGGACAAGATGTACTTTAGGTGATATCCTTTTGTGTGAGAGACATCTTTCCTAAGAGTTAAAAGTAAACACTGTGCCCTGAAACTCAACATGGACACATCTGATTCTAGACAATGTGAAAGTAAGAGTTGCTTTCATATTTTTTGAAGGAGCTAGATTTCCTAGTTGCTTATTGCCAAAAGATTGCTTCTCCAGCACTGCAGGGTAAGAACTGCCAGCTAAGATCCAGGGCAATGATGGTCACTGATGATGATGCAAAAGACAGAAATACCACTGCCTGCTGTGAGATCACAGGGGAAGCGTGGGTTACCAGAAGTAACAAAAATCCTGTTTTAATTTGAACAGCAAACAAATTTGCTATGATGTCTTAGTTACTTTTCTTTTGTTGAGACAAAATACCTGACACCTAAAGTTAGAAGAAGAAAAGTTTATTTAGTTCACAGTTTGTAGAGGTTTCAGTTCATAGTTGGCTGACTCCAAGGCAAGGTGGCATGGCAGATGGGCATCGCACAGCAGGCAGGCAGAAAGCAGCAAGCAACAAGCAACAAGCCTCTTTCTGTCCCTTATATTTTATCTAGTCTACCCACCCTTAAAGAGGGCAGGTAGCACTCACACCCTTAATCCTAGCAGTACATCCTTGATCTCACCAGCACACACCCTAGATCCAGACACCTCCAAAAAGCCCCACCTATGACTGTGTGAGTCTTTGGGGAGACATCTGGGTACAAGCCATAACATATGGCAATCTCTGACTAGTAAAACAATCTTTATCTTTGTAATCTTATTTACATGAATCTATACTTTTGGGGCTAAACTGCTGTTTTTATAGTTAAAACTATACAATTATTCATCAGACATTCTAAAAACTTTAATTTCTAAATGAACACAGTACGTTCTTTTATGTTCAGGAAAAAGATAACACTGACATAAAATCAGCATACTATAGTCTGCGTATTTTCGTACACATTTATTCATTCAGGCAGTTTTATTGACTAGCATATGCCTAACTTGCTCTTTTACTCTGAAGACAGAAAACTACATAAGACACACCATCATTACCCTCAAGAAGCCTAGTCTGCTTAGGGAGAAGGAACCACAACAAATTAACAATGAAGCTGGTTCAGCCCTGTGAAACTGCACCGGTCACACACACAGAGGCTAAGGGATGAAACTTAGTAATAGAGATAAATTAAGTAATAAAAAGCAGGTTGTCAGGACATTTTCTCAAAGAAGAAACTGAATTTTATTGGAGGAGTAAGTGTCAGTTAGATAAAAACATGTATGGTAAGGGGGACGCAAGGGAGTGGTGAGACTACCTCAGGTAGAAATAAAAACCAAGGAAAAGATAGAAAGATAGGAAAATTCATGACGTGCTGGGTAAACTCCAAGCACCATGGAGTGACTGAAGGATTAAATGAACATGAGAAATGAAGCTAAGTGGTTGTTTTGGTGCACACCTATAATCCTGTGATTCTAAGAGGTTGAAACAGGAGAGTCACAAATTCAATCTCAGACTGGGCAGTTTACCAATATCCCGTCTTCAACTGGGGATATAGCTCAGTGTGAAGGCCTTAAATTTAGCCCCCAATACCAGGAAAGAAAAAAATCTAAAATCCAAATCACCACACTAGATTTTCAGTTCCAAGACAGAAGTCGACAGAAGTTCCAAGACAGAAGTTTACCCCATTCTATTTCTGGAAATCATTCAAAAAGAGGAGATCTGCATCATCTCTTTTACAGCAAAATCAGGAGATGGCTCAATTTCTGAGAGAATTGAAGAAAAAGCTGACAAAAATTATTAGAAATAAAATAAGGGTACATTCAGGACGAAAGAAAGTGATGCTTTGACTACAGATCCCAGGGGAACTAGCAAAATCCTCTTCTCAAGGGGGGAAGGACACAGTTTGAGGTAAGAACCCAAATTCCTGATTTGCCCTGGTGTAAACCAGCAGTAGGCAAGGGCTACAGTGCTTCTCTGGCCTCCGTTTTGACATGAAAACAGATAGGGTTAAATGAAGTATGATGAAAGTAAGATAGATAGATATATATATGCTTATCATATATATAAGACTTGCTTATCTCATATATATGATAAGCATATATATATTCTTACTTTATATATGCTTTCTTTATGTATATATATGAAGAAAGCAATGGTAACAGAAGAACTGAGAAGGAAAAGAGAAAATGTGGTGGAGTGGTATGGGCTATAGGGATGAGAACATATATTAATGGGTCTATGAAAGAAGAAATCTACATCAAAAGGGAAGTTCAAATATCACGTCCTGGGGAAGAAAATTACCACTTAAATATTATGAGTATAAAATCTATAGGAAGATTTGATAACGAATGAATGAGAAAAGAAATAAGAAAAATGGGACCAGAAAAATAATTCCATAGATCAGATAAAAATAGTAAACTATGGTTGCAAACAAATTAGTCTCTGTTGCAAGGTAACAAAAAGCAAAGATAAGAACTTAGTGGAGGGATGAGGAGATAATAAGATGGGAAATGTGAATTAGCAGCAGTTAGGAAGAAAGCTGAGGAAAACAAAATGAATACAATGATTACAGAGATAATATATATGGAAGAGAGGTGAAAGAGATCTAACATATAAATAATGTGTTTCTGAAAAATAATGATAATAAATGAATAAAGATGTAAGTCAAGACAATTTTTTGAAGGAAATAAAACTTATTTCTACCCATGAAAAGACACTGCATTCTCCAAAGAAAATTGACTGGAGGTCTCCAATACCAAGACACATCCTAGTAGAGAGAGTGGGTTTGAAATTAATGAAATAACGCTTTGGAGATGGAGATTTAAAACAAAAAAGTAGGGGCTGAGGACTTAGCTCAGTGGCTAGAGTGCTTGTCTTGCAAGCACAAGGCCCTGAGTTCAATCCCTAGCACCAAAAAACAAACAAACAAACAAACAAAAAAACAACAAAAAAAGAAAAAGTAGATTGTCTATGAGGGCAAGAAAATCAGACTACCTCAGACTCTTCCACAAAAACACTCAATTAAAGAAAAAAGACAATGGGGAAATATATTAAAAATCTTCAAGAAAAGAGAACTGAATCTAACAATATTATTTCTACTATTATTCAAATATAAAGGAGAAATCTTTAAAACAAGTAAGATGTCAAGGAAACTCATTCTCATAAGTGCTTTCCTGAGGAATCCACAGAAAAGAACCTCATCTAACCAAAATATCACTTAAAGACTAGAGCAACATACAGTACTGGAGGTGAATACTAATTATACTTTACTATAGCATTAACCCTGAAAAAGAAATGAAGAAATCAGAAGAGAATGTAAATGTTATATGTTTTTCAACCTTAGAAATGGCAAAATAACAAAAATCGGGGCAGGAGGATGAGCAGAAGGTCAAGTGATATAATTTGGAACAGAGCAAGAGAAGCCAAGAACAGTAATATAAATATCAGAGAAGATGGATAATAACATCTTTATTCTACACGTACCAGAATAGAGAAGGAAGCAGTATAACAAAAGCCATAATTGAGATTTTTTTTTTTAATTTTAATGGTACATTTTAGATGTACATAGTGATAACATTCATCACAGGGGATTTATACCTGTACATGATATATCTTGCTGCTTTTTTTTTCCCATTTCCCTCCCCTCCCCTCACTCCCTCCTCCCTCCTTACTTACAAAATATTGTTTCCATTGTTTCCTTCTATTCCTTTTATCTCGTCTCTCTGTTCCTTTCCCTTCTCCTCCTTTGTTCCCCCTTCCATTTGAACACTTTCTTTCCTTTCCCAATATATTTTAGTCTTTATTTACACTTTCAGTTTCTCACACTTGAGAAACAATGCAATATTTAAACATGTGTGTCCGATTTATTTCACTTAAGAATATGGTCTCAAAATGCATCTATTTACCTTGAAATATCTTGAGCTTATCATTTTTTATGGCAGAGAAGTACTCCATTGTATAAAAAAAACCACATTTTCTTCATCTACTTCTCAGTTGATGGGCATTTAGGCTATTTCCAAGATGTAGCTATTACAGACTGTGCCACTATAAACATGGGTGTGCATATATCGCTGCGGTATGATGCTTTTAATTCTTTTGGAAAGACACCAAGAAGGGGAATAACTGGGTCAAATGGAACCTCTAGTGATAGTTCCCTGAGGAATCGCCACTCTGATTTCCATAGTGGTTGCACCAGTCTACACTCCCACCAATAATGGAGAAGGGTTCCTTTTTCCCCACAACCCCTCCAGCATTTGTTATTGGCTGATTTGTTAATAATAGGCATTCTTTCTGGAGTGAGGTGGAATCTCAGTGTTCTTTTAATTTGCATCTCTTGAATGACTAGTGATGTTGAACATTTTTTCATATGTTTATTTGCTGTTTCTACTTCTTCATCTGAGAAGTGTCTTTCATTTCAGCTGCCCACTTTTGGATTGGGTCTTTAAATTTGAGGGAGTCTGATTTTCTGGAGTTCTTTATATATTTGAGATATTAGTCCTTTGTCAGAGGAATAGCTGGCAAAAATTTTTTCTCACTCTGTTGGTTGTCTCTTTGCTCTGTTGGTAGTTTTTTGTTTTTGCAGTGCAAAATTTTTTTAATAAGATTAGATCTCAGTTGTTGATTCTTTGTGATATTTCCTGGGCGGTTGGGGTTTTGTTCATAAAGTCCTTGGCTATACCTATGTCTTCAAGAGTGCTACCTACTCTATCATCCAGCAGATTTAGTGTTTCTGTTTTAATATTTAGATCTTCGATCCACTTTGATTTTAGCTTAGCACATGGAGAAAGATGTAGGTCTAGTTTTCATCTTCGGCATGCAGAGAGCCAGTTTTTTGGCACCATTTATTAAAGAGGCTATCTTTCTTCCAGTGAGGTTGTTTGGCCCCTTTGTCAAAGATAAAGTGACTGAGAGTGTTTGGACCTGTTTCTTCATCTTCTAATCTGTTCCATTGGTCCTCAGTACTGATTTTTTGCCAGTACCATGCTGTTTTTATCACAGTGGCTTTGTAATATAATTTCATGTCAGGGGTTGTGATGGCCCCTGCTTTGCATTTGTTGCCCAGAATTGCTTTTGCTACTCTAGATTTCTTTTGGTTCCAAATGAATTTTAGGATTGTTTCCTCTAATTCTGTAAGGTATGCTATTGGTATTTTAATTGGGATTCTACTAAATCTGTATACAGTTTCGGGTGTATGGCCATGTTCACTATATTAGTTCTTCCTACCCAAGAACAAGGGATATCTTTCCATTTGCTGATATCTTCTCCAATCTCCTTTTGCAAAGTACTGCAGTTTTTGATGGATAGCTCTTGTACTTACTTTGTTAGATTGATTCCTAGGTACTTCATTTTTGTGGATGCTATTGTGAAAGGTGTTGGTTCCCTAATCTATCTCTCAGTGTGTCTCTTATTTGTGTACAGGAATGCTATTGATTTCTGAGTGTTGACTTTGTATCCAGCTATGCTGCTGAATTTGGTTATTAAATCTAGAAGTCTTTTGGTGGAGTTTTTGGGGTCTTCTGTATCAAGTATCATGTCCCCTGCAAATAATGGTAATTTAACTTCTTTCTTTCCTATCCTTATTCCTTTTATTTCTTTCGCTTGTATAACTGCTCTGGCTAATGTTTCCAGAACTATATTGAATAAGAGTGGTGAGAGTGGACATCCTTGTCTTGTTCCACATTTTAGAGTGAAATCTTTAGATTTGACCACTTAGTATGATGCTGGCCATTGGTTTGTCATAGATGGCTTTTATCAGATTGAGATAAAGACCATGTAGTCCAATTTTATGCAGGGTTTTTTTTTTTTTTTTAACCAGGAATGGGTGTTGGACCTTGTCAAAAGCTTTTTCCGCATCTATTGAGATGATTATATGGTTTTTGTCCTTGGCTCTGTTAATAAGGTGTATCACATTTATTGATCTGTGTATGTTGAACCATCCCTGCATCCTTGGGATGAATCCTACTTGGTCATAGTGTATAATCTTCTTGATGATTTGCTGCATTCTGTTTGCCAGTATCTTATTGAGGATTTCTGCATCTATGTTCATTAATGAGATTGACCTATGTTTCTCTTTTTTCACTGGATCCTTCTCTGGTTTTGGTATCAGGGGAATGCTTGCTTCAAGGAATGACTTTGGGAGTATTGGTTCACTTTAAATTTCACTAAAGAGTTTGAGAAATAGTGGCATTAGATCTTCTCTAAATTTCTGATGGAATTCAGTGGTGAATCCATCAGGATCTGGATTTTTATTTCTTGGTAGGTTTTTAATTACTTCATCAATTTCAGGGGCTCATATTGGGTTATTTAGAGTTTTAATATCTTCTTGATTTAGTTTTGTTAATTCATATGTCTCCAGGAATCTGTCTATTTTTTCTGTGTTTTTTATCTTATTAGAATAGAGGTTCCCTTAAAGTGCTTGCCTAGCAAGTACAAGACCATGAGTTTCAGCCCCAGTACCCAAAAAAAAAAAAAAAAAAAAGAATAGAGGTTCTTTAAGTAGGTATTGATGATCTTCTGGATTTCTGCAGGATCTGTTGTGATTTTACCCTTTTCATTCCTAATTGCATGGATTTGAGTCTTTTCTTTCCTTTGTTTGATAAGGTTGGCTAAGGGTTTGTCAATTTTATTTAATTTTTCAAAGAACCATCTCTTTGATTAATTGATTTTTTGTATGGTTCTCTTAGTTTCAATTGCATTAATTTCAACTCTGATCTTTATAATGTTCTCCCTCACATGAGCTTTGAGTTTGACTTGCTCTTCTTTTTCTAGAAGCTTGAGGTTCAACATTAGGTTGTTTATTTGAGCTCACTCTGTTTTTTGATATGGGAGTTCAATGCTATAAATTTCCCTCATAGGACTGCTTTCATTGTGTCCCATAAATTTCAGTAAGTTGTATTGGTATTATCCTTCAATTGTAGAAACTGTCTAATATCTTCTTTAATTTCATCTGTGACCCATTAGTTGTTCAGGAGGGTGCTATTTAATTTCTATGTATTTATGAAGTTTTTGTGGTTCTTTTTGCCATTTATTTCCAGTTTCAATGCACTATGGTCTCAAAGTATGCATGGGATAATTTCAATTCTTTTGCATTTACGTAAGCGTGTTCTGTGAACTAGTATGTGGTCTATTTTGGAGTAAGTCCCATGTGCAGCTGAGAAGAATGTGTATTCTGACGTTGTGGGGTGGAATACTCTGCATACATCTATTAGGTACATTTGTTCAAGAGTTTGGTTTAGTTCTGATATTTCCCTGTTGACTTTTTGTCTATTTGATCTGTCTATTTGTGACAGTGGCATACTGAAGTACCCTATTACAACTGTATTACTGCTTATTTGGTTTTTCATATCTGTTAATATTTGTTGTACATAGTTAGGTGTGCTGGTATTTGGTCCATATATATTTATGGTTGTCATGTCTTCTTCTTGGATTGTTCCCTTTACAAGGATAGTCACCTTCTTTGTCTCTCTTAATCAGTCTTGGCTTGAAATCCACTCTGTCTGCAAATAGAATAACTACCCCTGCTTTTTTCTGGGTTCCTATCACATGAGGTATTTTTTCCATCCTTTAACTTTCAGTCTATGAATTTCTTTTTGAATCAAATGTGTTTCTTGTATGCAGCATATTATTGGTTCTTGCTTCTTGATCAATTCTGCCAGTCTGCTTCTTTTGATTTATGAGTTGAGACCATTTACATAGATGGTTATAACTGACATATGTTGATTTATTTTTGTCATGTTATTTACCTGTTGTTGGTTCCCTATTTTTCCCTTCTGTTTAATTGCCTCCCTTGCCCGAAGGATTCACTCTGTTGCAATTCCTGGAGTTGCTGTCCTCATTTTCTCTTTCTAGAATGTCCTTCAGAATATTTTGAAGTGCTGGTTTGGTGGTCATGAATCTCTTCAGGTGTTCTTTGTTGTGGAAGTATCTTACTTCTCCATCAGTTCTGAAAGATAGCTTTGCAGGGTACATCAGTCTTGGCTGAAGATTGTTTTCTTTTAGGGCTTGAAATACTTCACTCCAAGCTCTCCTTGACTTGAGGGTTTGTGTTGAGAAGTCTGCTGTTATTCTGATGGGCTTTCCTTGATAGGTTATTTGTTTCTTTACTCTAACAGCTTTCTTTTTTTTTTTTTTAAATTAAGAGAAGACAATTTATTTAGAGGACAATTTATTTAAAAGTGGTGAAAAAGGGGGGAACAGAAGACGACAGATAGCTACTCGACGAGTAGGGAGCATTCAAAAGCGAAATACTCGCCTAACAGCTTTCAATATTCTGTTCTTGTGTTTAATTTCTGGAATCTTGACTATTATATGCCTTGGGGTAGATTTTTGTTGATTGTGGCTAATAGGTGTTCTGTATACCTCACTTACCTATATGTCAAGTTCTTTTTCCATACTTTGGAAGTTTTCTGCCATTACTTCTGTGAACAGGTTTTTTATGTCATTTGTAGTATCGCTTTTTCATTGACTCCAATCAATTTTATGTTATTCTTCTTTGTGTCATCTAGCAGTTGTTGTATTGATTTTTCATGATCCCTTACTGTTTTGAAGAACTCTTTCTTTTCTCAGTCGTTAATCACAATCTTGTCTTCTATATTTGAAAATGTCTTTTCTACTGCCTATATTTTCAATGGAATTTTTAAACTCCTGGACATCTGTTTGAATCTGTTTCATGGATTTCATTTCTTTCCTGTGTTGGGCATTTATCGTTTCCATCATTTTCCTAAGCTCTTCTATTTTTTTTTTTTTAATCTGTATCTGCTTTAAGTCACTAATAATGTCTTTCATTCTGGAAATGATTTCTGTTTTGATGTTTCCTAGAGCCTCATTCATCTGCTTTGTTACTTCTGCTGTAACTGCTTCCAAGAGTCTGGGTGGGAAGCTTTCAGATTGTTCTACCTCATTACCCCTGGGTTTGCTTTCATCTAGCTGGAGGTCTGGGGTTGCATCTTGTTTGTGTGTCTTCTCACTTTCTATTTTTTCTTCTTTAGTTTAGTTCCTGAGTTGATACTTATGAATTGCCTATGGCAGGTAGCTTTTTTGTTACTATGGAGCACCATTTGGAAATGACTACTTCCTCAGAGATATCCTCCAGGTGTAGCTGGTTTTTGTGTTTTAAGTCTGTTGCAAGATCTTGCCTATTCAATTTATTGGGGCTGAGAAGTTACTGTCTATTTGGCCAGCCCCTCGTTCTTTGACCCTGGCCTATAATGTTACTTATGACCGTCTGCCAATCTCAGTGTTGGTATACAAGGAAGAACTGAGTAGACCAATTCTGTCACCTTGGCTAGAATAGTATGATCAGCAACAACAACAGCATCAAACACAGCCTAGAAAATGACAAACTGTGGTAACTACTGATCTGCCACCTTTAACCATACGAACTAGATTCATGGTGATATAACAACATTCAAAATAAACCAGAAACATGTATGCAGTAAATATGCCCTCAATATGGCGATTGTACCCTCAGAGGAGAAAATTCAAAAGAGATCAGGAGGAAAGAATGGAATCATAGAAGAAGAGAAAGAGATTGGAAGCAAGATTGGAGGATGGGGGAAATTATGAAAACTTTGGGGTACTAGTAAAGAACACAGGAGGGAAGGAGAGAAGGAAGAAATAAAAACAAGGACAGAACAAAATAATAACAGCAAAAAACTAGAAATTCACTTTCCTATAAAAACAAGAGAAAAGAAAAAGAAGAGTGGAGAGGGGAAGAAGAAGAAGAAGAACAAGAAGAAAAGAAGAAGAAGAAAGAAGAAGGAGAAGGAGAAGGGCTGGGGATTTATCTCAGTGGTTAGAGTGCTTGCCTAGCAA